>JAWPHD010008374.1:0-115945 GCA_037043455.1 Cyrtodaria siliqua | reverse complement strand
CATCGGACGCTTCAAAATACGACATTTTGCTGATAACAACAGAACTCCTAAAAAGCATTGTCACGAGACCATGCATCCCTATTTTCGATGTCCAGGGAAAGATCGTGCTGGTGATGATCTGCATTCAAGCAAAAGTAAGTCATGCTGAAACTGTAAGAGCACTGAGCACGTGAAAAAAGACTGTCCGCGTGACATCGTCTGTCATTACTGTAACTCGGAGGGTCACACGAGAAATGACTGCCCAGTTATACGTTACGGTCCAATATATGGGGAATATGCAGCCAAGATCTTGGAAGGTCAAGCAGACGATCGATCACTGTAGCAGCCGCCCATCCAATTTGAGCATGAAAACCCAAAAAAAGGACGAGAATGTGGACGAGAACGGAATCGATGATAAAGCCGATGATAACAACCAAAACATCAGGGACAATGGAAATATTAAAGTGCTAACCATCAATGCCGACGAGACTCCAATTAAACTTTACTCGAAGGCACTGCAAAATACCCTGCAGGAAGTTAGTAAAACTGAAATACTGGTGATATACGGAGACTCTAACGGTCGCAGGCTACACATCAAGGACCACTCTGTGAAAAAACATTTCAGTATCTGGTCAAACTGTAGACAATATTGACCTGTTACTCCAACATACAAACATTAAGGAGAGTGAAACGGTGACAGCCGCAGTCATGCATTTAGGGACAAATGATATTGCAACAACGGAAAAAAAATGCGGTATTAAAAAATATAGTAACGACACTTAAATAGTCATACAATTAACAATAATGATCGAAAACAATATGAAAGTATACAATAAAAAGGTTATTGAACTTGTATGGCTAAATATTACTTGGAACTCGTTGTTTTGGCAAAGGACAACGAGCTAAATATTACTTGGAAATCGCTGTTTTGGTGCAGGACAACTCGCACGTTGTCCTTTGCCAAAACAACTTGTTCCAAGTAATATTTAGCCATACAAATTCAACAACCTATAATATTGTATTACACTATATTGTATTACACTTAATATTTTATTACACTATATTGCATTACACTATATTGCATTACACTATATTGCATTACACTATATTGTATTACACTGTATTGCATTACACTATATTGTATTACACTATATTGCAGTACACTGTATTGCATTACACTATAATGTATTACACTTAATATTTTATTACACCATATTGCATTAAACCATATTGCATTACACTATATTGTATTACACTATATTGCATTACACAATATTGTATTACACTATATTGTATTACACTATAATGTTGTACACCATATTGTATAACACTATCTTCTATTTCACTATATTGTATTACACTTTATTGTATACTTTCATATTGTCCCGTTTAGTTTGCATTGAACTAAGTGTGCAATATTCTACGATATTGCACACATTGATATTGCACCGAAACTTTTTCTCGTGCTTGCTAAGAGCCGCGAAACAGAAATAAGGAACTACTTTCAAATAATAATGTCAACAAAAAAGTACGTGTTTTTTTCAACCTTTTATGGCAGAAATTGATAAAATAATTGGAATGGTCACTCACCCACTGTTTTTAACGTTATCGAATGGTAAACAAACTTTAGAAAATCACTTGATGTTTTAATGACGTCATCCGACGGCGACGGCTTTTTCGCGCAAAATAATCATCGTTGTTTTGGCGCAGGATGACTCGCAAGCGCAGGACGACTCGCAAGCTCGTCGTTGCGAGTCGTCCTTTGCCAAAACAACTCGTTCCAAGTAATATTTAGCCATACAAAAAGGTTATTGAATTTGTATGGCTAAATATTACTTGGAACGAGTTGTTTTGGCAAAGGACGACGAGCTTGCGAAGCTCGTCGTCCTGCGCCAAAACAACGAGTTCCAAGTAATATTTAGCCATACAAATTCAATAACTTATACTATTGTATTACACTATAATGTATTACACTATATTGTATTACACTTAATATTTTATTACACTGTATTGCATTACACTATATTGTATTACACTATATTGCAGTACACTGTATTGCATTACACTATATTGCATTACACTATATTGCATTACACTATATTGTATTACACTATATTATATTACACTTAATATTGCATTACACTATATTATATTACACTATATTATATTACACTTAATATTGCATTACACTATATTGCATTACACTATATTATATTACACTTAATATTATATTACACTTAATATTGCATTACACTATATTATATTACACTTAATATTGCATTACACTATATTGCATTACACTATATTGCATTACACTATATTATATTACACTATATTATATTACACTTAATATTGCATTACACTATATTATATTACACTATATTATATTACACTTAATATTGCATTACACTATATTGCATTACACTATATTGCATTACACTATATTGTATTACACTATATTATATTACACTTAATATTGCATTACACTATATTGCATTACACTATATTGTATTACACTATATTGTATTACACTATATTGTATTACACTATATTGTATTACACTATATTATATTACACTTAATATTGCATTACACTATATTATATTACACTATATTATATTACACTTAATATTGCATTACACTATATTGCATTACACTATATTATATTACACTATATTATATTACACTTAATATTGCATTACACTATATTATATTACACTATATTATATTACACTTAATATTGCATTACACTATATTGCATTACACTATATTGCATTACACTATATTGTATTACACTATATTGTATTACACTATATTGTATTACACTATATTATATTACACTTAATATTGCATTACACTTTATTATATTACACTATATTATATTACACTTAATATTGCATTACACTATATTGCATTACACTATATTATATTACACTATATTATATTACACTTAATATTGCATTACACTATATTATATTACACTATATTATATTACACTTAATATTGCATTACACTATATTGCATTACACTATATTGCATTACACTATATTGTATTACACTATATTATATTACACTTAATATTGCATTACACTATATTGCATTACACTATATTGCATTACACTATATTGTATTACACTATATTATATTACACTTAATATTGTATTACACTATATTGCATTACACTATATTGCATTACACTATATTGCATTACACTATATTGTATTACACTATATTATATTACACTTAATATTGTATTACACTATATTGCATTACACTATATTGCATTACACTATATTGCATTACACTATATTGCATTACACTATATTGCATTACACTATATTGTATTACACCACATTTTCAACATCAATCACACGACTAAAATATCTCTTCCCTACAATATTGCAATGAGACCATATATATACTGAATGGAAAAAAACAACGTGAAAAGGGAATTTTCGCTATATATTGTATGTACTGCACACTTAATTCCATATATATTCCAAGGAAATCCCAAGATGTTTTGTAAAAAGAAAAGTTGCAGTTAGTTAGAGAAAGGACACAACTGTGATGTTGTAGTCATTTTAATCACAGTACACGTTATAACAAGAAATTCATAAATGTTGAAGTTTCTCTTTGAAAAATTGAGCCAGTTCAATACTGTATTAAACAAGCATTCAAATTCCGATTTAAAAATGTTCTTCGCGTGCTTTAAACCTTATATGTTTATGAAAGATTTAGTATATTTATTACGATAAAGACCGGAAGTCAACAAGGAGTGAGTATATTTATTACGATAAAGACCGGAAGTCAACAAGGAGGTGTTTCCTTTAGAAAATTGAATATTGAAAAGAAAAGAGACAGTTAAACTGTGTATCGTAGCTATATAAGCTTGCAAGAAAAATAAGTTGTTTGTGCTAAAGAGTTATTACACAAAAATGTCATTTCCTGGTAGGAAAGCTGGAGAACTGTTTGACCTTTTTTGCCAACCATGTAGTGACGACGGTCAGCAGGAATTCGCAGTGGGATTTTGTGTGGATTGTTGTGAATACTTGTGTAAGAAATGTTATAAGTGTCATTGCAGACCACGTCAGATGAAACATCATGTTCTACAAGACAAGACAACCATGCCAAGAAGTATGCCCCAGACCAAAACCCTGGATGAGACCATCAACAAATGTCCCCAACATCAAGGTGAGGCTATTACATTTAACTGTAGGTCACATGACCAGCTTGTCTGTGGCATCTGTGTCGGAACTGACCATAGAAGTTGTGACGATATCAGCTATGTGGAAAAGGAGTACGAAGTTTTAGAAAAGAAACTTTCCAACATTGAGCAGCAAATTGACAGCAATACAAGAACAACTGAACAAAATGTTGCAGATATAGGCACATATTGCTCTGATGCAGTAGAAAGCATTGACAAGTTTAGACAAGAAATAAATCGCTTTTTAGACAAACTTGAACATGAAGTTATTAATGAGACAAACAGGATACGAGATGAAGATCAGGTAAACATGACCTCAGTTGCTGCCAAATTAGACGACATGAGAAATGAAATCCATTTTACAACATCCAACCTCGATACTTTACGCAAAACTAAACAAAACGGGAAACTGTTTCCTGCTATGGACAGAACCAAACTTGAAATGAAAACAATAGCGGATGGTCTTACCCAGATAGAGACTAACAACAAGATTCGGAGGTACAGGTTTGTGCCAGAAAAACAGATACAAGATTTGATGGGGAACCTGACCGACGTGACCACACTGGGAATTCTATCGCCGATAAATGAACCAAATGACAACAAAATTACACAACAGACAGAACTAAAAGAAAGCAAAATAAAACAAACATTGGAGCAGTCAAATGACAGCAAAGTAATACAAACAGAAATATTCAATGACAGCAAAGTAATGCAAACAGAGATATCCAATGACAACAAAGTAACGCAAACAATGATATCCAATGACAGCACAGCAATGCAAGCAGAGATACCAAATGACCAAAAGGCATCAAAAACAGAAACAGAGATATCCGTTCCCAGAACCGCAACACACAATAAAGACATCAATGTCAAATCATCCAAGGACCAGGTTAACTGCGATATTACAGGCTCAACTCTGCTTCATGACAACCAACTTGTCATTGTTGACATACACAACAATAATGTCAAATTAGTGGATACAAAACAAAACAAAATAATATCTGCAGAACAGTTGTCATCAAATCCATGGGATATAACTAATGTGAACAACACCCAAGTTGCTGTGACAATACCTAACCAGAATAAAATCCAGTTTCTGTCAGCAGTATCCCAATCCCTGTCCAAAGGTCAAGAGATAAAGGTCAATGGAAAGTGTCATGGTATAGTACATAATGATGGGACACTGATAGTGACATTTGTGGGGCCACCTAAGGTGGATATAATCAACATGACCGGCACCGTGTTGAGATCTCTGATGAATGATGCCATTAATAAACAACTGTTGGTACAACCGCACTACATAGCGATCAGCCCGGATAAGACGGCCGTGTACGTGTCCGATTACAATAAGCTCACAGTGACGTGTATGGCGATGGACGGTACCGTGAAGGCAGTCTATGTAGATAGTAACCTGAAGTATCCACGAAGTCTGGCTATAGACAGGACAGGGACAGTGTATGTCTGTGACGGGAATTCCCATAACATCCACCAGATTACAGCCGAGTGTAACAAGATACAGATGCTACTGGGACCGGACCATGGATTGTCTCTGCCATGCTCCATCACTTACTGTGATAGGGAGGACAAACTTTATGTTGGAATGTATTATAACAATGTTAAAGTGTATCAGTTGTAATAAGAATTAAAGCCACATCTTGTTTTATGAAGAGATTACCAAAAGTATATATATATGGGGAGCAGTCAACCCTGCCTATTATCAACATATTAACATTGAAACCAAAACAACTAACTTTCTATTTGTTATACAGCAGTAGTGCTTTCAGCAAATATAACAAAGGTCCTTTAACTGATTACTTTCTACATAGACCTTCAAGTAACAACATATGATTTAGCCAATGAGCATTGACTATATGGAGTACAGATGCATGTCTATTATCGATACCATGATACTCTTGTTTGTTTTTAATCTTGTCTACTGTGTTTTCCGGAATATAAGACCCTTTTTTTCATCATGTATAAGGTCTGAATTAGGGGTGCATCTTATGTATAGAGACTGTCAAGGACCTTTCTAACCTATTTCAATGGGGCCGAAATTCGGCCTCTTCATAATTGCAGAAAACTGTTTTTACCCCCCAATTCTGAGAAAAAAAATCCCATTCTTCAATTTTCCCTTAAAGGGAAACAGAGCAATCTTGATTTTTTTTTAAAACCTGCGGCCTTCTGTTAGTTTTTCTACGTAACCTGTATATTTGCAATCATTCATATAAATTGTTAGAATAGTTCAAGGCAAATTGTTTATACATATTTCTAACTATTGATTATAATGCACCGATAATATATTTAAAAGTTTGGAAGAAAAACAAAAAACTCAATTTATTTAATTTAATTATATGCAAGCAGCTTTAAAGTCAAAATGATACATGATTCATACATCAAGGTGCTGATTTAATTAAGAAATAGAACATCATTTACGGTGAATTATATTATCGTGTAATATATCACGGTTTGCAGTTCAACAATAATTTCACAAGCCCAAGGTATTGTTTACAATTGAACGACAAACCGTGATATATTACAAGATAATTCACCGTAAACAATGTTTTATTTCTATTCTAATACCCCTAAAATGTGAAAATAATGCACACATCTGGAATCTTTCACATTGCTTTGCTTACTTCGTTGAATATAACGAGATATTTTAAACTAGGCTATATAGTGCGGGTGTATTAGAATTCTTGATATAAAACTCAGATTGACATGAGGTACCTTTACAGTCAAAATGATACATGATTAATGATTTAATTCTTGATATAAAACTCAAGATTGTCATGTGTCCTTTTAAAATATAAAACTCAGATTGTCATATGTCCCTTTAAGATATAAAACTCAGATTACCATGTGTCCCTTTAAGATATAAAACTCAAGATTGTCATGTGTCCCTTTAAGATATAAAACTCAGATTACCATGTGTCCCTTTAAGATATAAAACTCAAGATTGTCATGTGTCCCTTTAAGATATAAAACTCAAGATTGTCATGTGTCCCTTTAAGATATAAAACTCAAGATTGTCATTTGTCCTTTTAAAATATAAAACTCAGATTGTCATGTGTCCCTTTAAGATATAAAACTCAGATTACCATGTGTCCCTTTAAGATATAAAACTCAGATTGTCATGTGTCCCTTTAAGATATAAAACTCAGATTACCATGTGTCCGTTAAAAAATAAATAGCCATAAATAACGAAAATCACGCTATTTTTCCCCAAATTTGACAATCTCGCGCTACTTTGCCCCAAAATCAGCAGTCCTAGGCCTTTTCCCAATTTTCTTGAAAAAAAGCCCTGCAGTCAGGACTTATGTTCAATCAGTTTTTTCCACGTGACGTAAAGTAGATCTGGGTTTGTTTCCCTTAAAGTATGTGATATTTTTGTGATATAGATTGTGGGGCTGAATTGAGTGAATGGTTAGTTGCCTAATATACAAGTAGTAAATAACACAATAGTTGTATAAAAAACAACTACAACACATCACAGTCTTTGTTTATTAAATCCTTTTTCCTAAATCCATTGATTTAATTGCATTATAGTTCACAATACTATATACGGATATGCCCATTTTCATCTTAAGGCAGAGTTGAAAATTGTGTGTAAAATCTCTGTTTTGTTTTACACACATGCTTTGTAAAGTGTTGAGTTTTTATTTCTGCACACTCATTACTTTTACTCCCACGATTTTAGGGCCAACAACTATATCATTGACAGTTTTGAATTTTATTAGTATTTTTATTTCTGCCTACTCGAAGGGAGCGCATCATTTCTGCAGATATATATACATGCTTACAGGCGTCGATAAGAACGTCATTGCAGTACAATCCCCAGCAGTGACTACTTTTAATGGCTGATTTGGTTCTATTTTCTCCCTTAGCAACCTCAAAATGTCAGCAGAGTTGCAGTATAATGACTTCATGTGAGTATTACGACATATTTGTACGTTATAAACAATGATGTTATTATCAATATGTATCTATTAGGAATATTAGGAATATGCCGATAATAGACAGGTGTCGATAATGGACAGGGTTGCTCTTGGTATATGAAAAAAATATTTTCGTATTGGCAAATTTTCAAATTGTATAAAAAAATCAAGATTGCTGTATGTCCCTTTAAAGATGCAGGTAGGCAATTTAACTCTTAACCCGCTAAGCACGACTATAATAGCCTTTGCGTCCATTGTAAACCCAGATCAGCCTATATGTAGCGGGTTAAGGGTTAAAGATGTGAGACGGGAATCATGATTCGTCTGTTCACGGTTTAACGTATTTTTTCAGCACATTTTTAATACATAGATTATGTATGACGGTAAATTTTTAGTGGTTGAGACAGACCACCCATTATTCCTGTGATTTAGGAACTAAGTAACAGACAGGTATGGTCTCATCGAGTTGGTTGATTTAAACATCAAGGTGTCCAACAAACCAACACGATGAGACTATACTCTATTTGTTTTGTAGCATGTCCATTTCATCTGTCTGCCATACTCTAACTTCCAATAACTAGTAGTTGGAGTACACAATTTATTCTGATGTTTTATTTTCAATTAAACGATTTACACCTGTGCAAATACAAAGGAATTTCAGTGACCATGCTTGACAATAAAAGTTGTATATTGAACGATATCATTTATATTATTGATATTGCATCTATTACAGGGCTTTTTTCTAAAAATTGTGAAGACTCCCTTGCCTGGTCATTTTGTGAAAAAAAGTGTGATAACTGTCTTATTTGTGAAAAGTGTTGAAAGATTAATTGTTAAAAGCGATATTGAACGCAAAACTCAATACATACATAATTACACACTTTGTTATAGAAGGAAAAAAAGCTGTGTACTAATTCAACTATTTAGTGTTTTGTTATAACAACTGTCTATTCACAGTAATATGGTAACCGTTCTGGTCCGCCTTTAAAGTTTGTATGCAAATAAACCTACTGCTGTTTGTAGTAAAATTTCAAAATGTCGTAATTATACATATATTTAAGGAAAAGAGAAACGCAACATTTTTAATAGGGTCAGTATTAAATATGAAGTGTTATTTGTTCAAATAATCTTTTGTTATTTAACAGTGATCGAAAAACCGCCACCGATTCTTAAGTAAAGCATGAAATACAAAATTAACAGATGCACGTATTTTCGTCTCAAGCACATATGTTGGCGCTTCTGCACCCCATCAAAACTGCCGCAAAACCGTCGTGAAACTGTCGTGAACATTAGGGGTCCTCCTGACAATCGAATACGTGCCAGGACTATTTCTAACCGAATATGTTGTTAGTATTTCTGCCTGCCTTCTATGATGTAATACCTGGTTTCACTTATAATGAACGTTTATCTCACACTTAGATTCACACAAAACTAGTGGAGTATTAATATGAGACTTAAAGGCATTTGCTGTAGTTTTCCATGCGCAGCTTTTTTGGGCGACTTCGCTTCTAAAACTATTGGATGGATTTTTCTCAAAATTTACTGGAATGTTGCTTTTGATGTCTAGTTCTATAATTGTCTTTTTTTTTTCTCTTTTTTTTTAAATTTTATTTTTTTATTTAATTTTTTTTTTTATTTAATTTTTTTATTGTCTTTATTTAAATAAAGGCCTATTATAAGATACATTAAATAGGAAAAATATAGCATTTTGTAAAATTTCCAACAAAATTAAAAAATTTAAGCATAATGGTACGGTTCCAAAAAACAATATTAAATCTCAATATCATTATATGTATGGTGACCTATAAATTTAATTGAATATACATGTATTGTCTAAATATATGTTCAAATAAGTGCCTAGGAAGTTTGAACAAATTCTGTTGTTAGGAACATAACAAAAAAGGAAAATATACCATTTCTATATAATTTCATACAAAACTTGGCCTTTTAGCATAGGGGTAGGGTTTCAAATTCTTTTTCTAAACAAGCATGGGGACCTATCATTTTTATTGCACATTTTGTTTTTATATATGTTAAATTATGTGCTTAGAAAGTTTTAAAAAAATCTGTTATCGGGAACATACAAAAAAATAAGGAAATTGTATCATTATGGGCTAATTTGTGCATAAATTGTGGTAATGGTCTCAACAGATTTTGTAAAAAAATATAGGTTTTACATAAAGATGAGCTTTAAATGTTATTGTAATTGAATGTTCTTTACTTTAATACAATTTTAGCAGAATTGTGACCAATGAATAAATGAATAGATATTTCAAAAATATCTTATTTAGCTATTTTATGGACTTGTTCAACTTTTTGGACAGATTGACATGACGGTGGCATTACAAATTATTTTTTAAAATGTTAACAAGCATGGTGACCTACCATTATTTTGGCCTTTTCTGCCTATATATATAACAGACTTACTGTACAAAAGTTTAAAGAAAATCTGTTAAGTAGAAAAAACTATAGAAAATGTCTTTAAATACTGTGTACTGAAATAAAATTAGTTGAAGAGGAGAGATCAAAATGGGGTGTCAGACATGGCTGTCTTTTTAATTTGTCTAACCATTTATACTAAAATAAACATTCTGAGGTCTGGTAAAGATGAACAAGAATTGAACCCACGTCGCCAGGCTCCAAGTTTAAATAATAAAAAAAAAAAAACAATATTTATTGACCAATGAAACAAGTTTTAAAACAAAACGGAAAAAAAATGTCCCACTGGGATTTGAACCCATGAACCATGGTTTCTTAAAGGATATTAGATATGCCACAGTGAACATGAGGTCCTGTCAGAGATAACTGAGAACATGAGGTCCTGTCAGAGATAACTGAACCCATGAACCATGGTTTCTTAAAGGATATTAGATATGCCACAGTGAACATGAGGTCCTGTCACAGATAACTGAACCCATGAACCATGGTTTCTTAAAGGATATTAGATATGCCACAGTGAACATGAGGTCCTGTCAGAGATAACTGAACCCATGAACCATGGTTTCTTAAAGGATATTAGATATGCCACAGTGAACATGAGGTCCTGTCAGAGATAACTGAGAACATGAGGTCCTGTCAGAGATAACTGAACCCATATGAACCATGGTTTCTTAAAGGATATTAGATATGCCACAGTGAACATGAGGTCCTGTCACAGATAACTGAACCCATGAACCATGGTTTCTTAAAGGATATTAGATATGCCACAGTGAACATGAAGTCCTGTCAGAGATAACTGAACCCATGAACCATGGTTTCTTAAAGGATATTAGATATGCCACAGTGAACATGAGGTCCTGTCAGAGATAACTGAGAACATGAGGTCCTGTCAGAGATAACTGAGAACATGAGGCCCTGTCAGAGATAACTGAACCCATGAACCATGGTTTCTTAAAGGATATTAGATATGCCACAGTGAACATGAGGTCCTGTCAGAGATAACTGAGAACATGAGGTCCTGTCAGAGATAACTGAACCCATGAACCATGGTTTCTTAAAGGATATTAGATATGCCACAGTGAACATGAGGTCCTGTCAGAGATAACTGAACCCATATGAACCATGGTTTCTTAAAGGATATTAGATATGCCACAGTGAACATGGGGTCCTGTCAGAGATAACTGAGAACATGAGGTCCTGTCACAGATAACTGAGAACATGAGGTCCTGTCAGAGATAACTGAGAACATGAGGTCCTGTCACAGATAACTGAGAACATGAGGTCCTGTCAGAGATAACTGAGAACATGAGGTCCTGTCAGAGATAACTGAACCCATGAACCATGATTTCTTAAAGGATATTAGATATGCCACAGTGAACATGAGGTCCTGTCAGAGATAACTGAGAACACGGCTCTCAAAACTCTATCCACGTGTTCAGGTCATATAACAATGTATATGTGCCGATTAAAAGTAAAAGTTTATTAACAGGTTCTAAAAATACCCGTGATTGAATAACGTTATGTGTAAAATGAATTATGAGTTGGTAACTCTTAATTCGATGCTCCAGTTTCGGGGTTTGGCCTGGCTGGTTAAAACCTTTTATATTGTGTCTAAAGAGTTCGGATTCTATAATTACACTCATCGTCAGTAGGTTTAGAAACGGTGTACATATGCTGTACGAGGTTTAGAAACGGTGTACATATGCTGTACGAGGTTTAGAAACGGTGTACATATGCTGTACGAGGTTTAGAAACGGTGTACATATGCTGTACAATTTGCAGGATAGCTACTTTAATAAATTAACTTCATTAGTACAGCACACAGATTCTATTTCATATCTTATAATTTTTTAAAGTGTTGATCATATCAGAGCATGAACAGAATTTGACTGTTAATTACTTTAAAGACCATGTATTTTGGGGAAAAGGACCCTTGTAAATTTGGGAAATTTCTATCATAAAAACGACCAATTTGTATTTTTTTTCTTATAGATAAAATGGCCAATTGAGAATTGTTTATGTCAACATTTTGAAAGTTAGGGCGAGGTTAAAGCCTAAAAGGTATTATTAGGAACACCATCACATCAATGACATACCACTGATATTGATTAGTATGTAACATAAGGGATGTATCAGTACAACATACATGTAAACTTGTATTGATTAGTATGCAACATAAGGGATGTATCAGTACAACATACATGTAAACTTGTATTGATTAGTATGTAACATAAGGGATGTATCAGTACAATATACATGTAAACTTGTATTGATTAGTATGCAACATAAGGGATGTATCAGTACAACATACATGTAAACTTGTATTGATTAGTATGGAACATAAGGGATGTATCAGTACAACATACATGTAAACTTGTATTGATTAGTATGTAACTTAAGGGATGTATCAGTACAACATACATGTAAACTTGTATTGATTAGTATGTAACATAAGGGATGTATCAGTACAACATACATGTAAACTTGTATTGATTAGTATGTAACTTAAGGGATGTATCAGTACAACATACATGTAAACTTGTATTGATTAGTATGTAACTTAAGGGATGTATCAGTACAACATACATGTAAACTTGTATTGATTAGTATGTAACATAAGGGATGTATCAGTACAACATACATGTAAACTTGTATTGATTAGTATGCAACATAAGGGATGTATCAGTACAACATACATGTAAACTTGTATTGATTAGTATGCAACATAAGGGATGTATCAGTACAACATACATGTAAACTTGTATGATTAGTATGCAACATAAGGGATGTATCAGTACAACATACATGTAAACTTGTATTGATTAGTATGTAACATAAGGATGTATCAGTACAACATACATGTAAACTTGTATTGATTAGTATGCAACATAAGGGATGTATCAGTACAACATACATGTAAACTTGTATTGATTAGTATGCATAAGGGATGTATCAGTACAACATACATGTAAACTTGTATTGATTAGTATGTACATATTATTAAAGACTTTTTTTTACAAAATGTTTCACTGATTTTAGAATCAGTACCCATAAATTAGAAGTTGGTCGTTACAAGAAAATAGATTGTAATTTAAGATATTATAGATTATGTAAGAATAATTCAGTAGAAAATGAGTATCATTTCCTCATGGAATGTGAATCTTTAGTGAATGAAAGAAAGCAGCTTCTTGATGAGATACTTAGAAGTTCTTTATATTTTAGATTATTAAATTCTTCTCAAAAGTTTATATGCGCAGGTTGTTAAGCAATGAAGACACTGATGTTATCACTTATGTATCAAAATATATAATTATATGTTATAACAACTGTTTTGAACTGTTGAAGAATATTTCGTAGATACTGCACTATTATATGTATGAATTCATTTTCAACATCCCTTACAGGTACTTTGGCAATATATCTAATGTTATAATTAGAGTGCGCTAGTCAATATAAATGAAAGTGTTGTAAAATATCTAAGTCTGTATGAATCCTCTGTTGGTTTGCATTCTCAACAATATTAAACTTATTTATCAATAGTTTAAGTGTTACGTTTACATTTAAACAGTTGAAATAAGAATTAATTTAGACGCATCTTTTTTATAAAGAGATTATAGAGTATATATATAAAGGGCCACAGGCAATGTTGCAGTCAACCCTGCCTATTATCAACATATTAACATAGAAACCAAAACCGTTAACGTTCTTTTTGAAATACAGCAGTAGTGCCTTCAGCAAATATAACAAAGGTCCTTTAACTGATTATAGAATTTCTACATAGACCTTCAAGTAACAACATATGATTTAGCCAATGAGCATTGACTATATGGAGTACAGCTGCATGTCTATTATCGATACCATGATACTGTTGTTTTTTCAAATCTTGACTACCGTATTTTCCAAAATATAAGACCCACATTTTTCATCATTTATAAGGTCTGAATTAGAGGGTGCATCTTATGTATTAAGACGGTCCAGGGCATTTTAAACCTATTTAAATGGGGCCGAAAAATCAGCCTCTTCCCAATTGCAAAAAACTTTTTTTACCCCAATTCTTAGAAAAAAAATCCCATTCTTCAATTTTCCCTTAAACGGACACATGGCAATCTTGATTTTTTTAAAACCTGCGGCCTCCTGATAGTTTTTCTACGTAACCTGTATATTTGCAATCATTCATATAAATTGTTAGAATAATTCAAGGCAAATTGTTTATACCTATTTCTAATTATGCACCGATAATATATTTAAAATTTTGGAAGAAAAACAAAAACCTCATTTTATTTTATTTAATTATATGCAAGCAGCTTTAAAGTCAAAATGATACATGATTAATAAATCGAGGTGCTGATTTAATTCTTGATATAAAACTCAGATTGTCGTGTGTCCCTTTAAGATATAAAATTCAAGATTGTCATGTGTCCCTTTAAGATATAAAACTCAGATTGTCATGTGTTCCTTTAAGATATAAAACTCAGATTGCCATGTGTCCCTTTAAGATATAAAACTCAAGATTGTCATGTGTCCCTTTAAGATATAAAACTCAAGATTGCCATGTGTTCCTTTAAGATATAAAACTCAAGATTGTCATGAGTCCCTTTAAGATATAAAACTCAAGATTGTCATGTTTCCTTTAAGATATAAAACTCAGATTTCCATGTTTCCTTTAAGATATAAAACTCAGATTGTCATGTGTCCCTTTAAGATATAAGGTGTACCTTAAACAATAAATTGCCAACAATAAATTGCCATAAATAACGGAAATCACGCCCCCCAATTTTGACAGTTTTGCGCTCTTTTCCCCCCAAAATCAGCAGGCTTAGGCCTTTTCCCAATTTTCTTGAAAAAAAGCTCTCCAGTCAGGACTTATGTTACATCAGTTTTTTCCACGTGACGCAAAGTGGATCTGGGTTTTGTTTCCCTTAAAGTATGTGATATTTTTGTGATATAGATTGTGGGGCTGAATTGAGTGAATAGTTAGTAGCCTAATATCCAAGTAGTAAATAACACAATAGTTGTATAAAAAACAACTACAACACCTGACAGTGTCTTTGTTTATTAAATCCTTTTTCCTAAATCCATTTGATTGCATTATCGTTCACAATTATATATACGGATATGCCCATTTTCATCTTTAGGTAGAGTTGGAAATTGTGTGTAATATCTCTGTTTTGTTTTACACACATGCTTTGTAAAGTGTTGACTTTTTATTTCTGCTCGCTTAAAATGAAGGGTGCGTTTCATTTCTGCAGATATATATATACATGCTTACGGGTGTCGATAAGAACGTCATTATAGTACAAACCCTAGCAGTGACTTTACGACAAATTAAACTTTATTTACATAATTACATTTTTCTCGTTAAACCATAAAAATATTAATTACGTGTATGTTATCAGTGTTTACTAAATACTTTATTTATTAAGAATATGAAAAAAAAAATTGTATTGGCAAATTTTCAAATTGTATAAAATAATCAAGATTGCTGTTAAAGATGCAGGTAGACAATTTAACCCTTAACCCGCTAAGCACAACTATAATAGCCTTTGCGTCCATTTTAAACCCACATCAGCCTGCGAGTAACTCGCAGGCTGATCAGGGTTTACAATGTCTGCTGATCAGTCATTTCCCCAAAACACCCCTTTGTCACATAAATGGAATGGTCTTATTTCAAAGAAAGAACAGTCCATTATATATATGTAGTGGGTTAAGGGTTAAAGAAGTGAGATGGGAATTATGATTAATATGTTTGGGGTTTAACGTCATGTTTTAGCTCATTTTTAATACTTAGGCTATATATGATGGTAATTTTTTAGTGGTGGAGGCAGACCACCCATTATTCCTGTGATTTAGGAACTATGTAATAGATAGTCTGATCTCAGCGAGTTGGCTTATTTAAACACCGAGATGGGCATAGCCCATCGAGGTGTTTAAATAACCAACAAGCTCTATCTTTTTTGTAGCATGGTGTACTTAGTAACACTGTGACGTCATAGTGACCGTACTCTTAATTCCAATATCCGGTAGTAGTAGTATGGTGTAGCCACGCCCTTTAGTTACCCTAAATTAAACGATTTAATGCTCTGTATTCATCATGCTACAAGTAATACACACAGTATGGTCTCATCGAGTTGGTTGATTTAAACATCAAGGTGTAAATACAAAAGGCATTTCAGAGACCATGCTACAATAAAAGTTGTATTGAACGATATCATTTATATTATTTATATCGTGTGTAGCTACTACAGGGCTGTTTTTGTTTTTAAATTGTGAAAACTCCCTAGCCTGGTCATTTTGTGAAAAAAAGTGTGATAACGGTCTAATAAAAGTATTGAAAGATTAATTGTTAAAAAGTGATATTAAACTCAAAACTCAATACATACATAATTACACACTTTGTTAAAAAAATCCAGAAAAAAAATCCAACATAATATGATCGATGCATATGTATTTAAAACTAAGAGGGGAAATTTTGTTTACTAAAAACTAAACAAAATATTGTAAAAAAAGAAAATGAAAAAAAAAGCCACAATTGTGAAAAAATTACCAATTTTGAATTGTGAATTAGCCGAATGTTGGCCCCTATAGAAGGAAAAAAGCCCTGTACTAATTTAGTGTTTGTTTTGTTATAACAACTGTCTATTCACAGTGATATGGTAACCTTTCTGGTCCACCTTTTAAATGTTGTATGCAAATAAACATACTGATGTTTGTAATGAAATTTCAAAATGTCGTAATTGGACATAAACTTAAGGAAAAAATATACGCAACTTTTGTTAAGGTCAATATATATGAAGTGTTAAACTGCAAAATGTTGTAATTAGACATATACTTAAGGAAAAAAGAAGCGCAACTTTTTTACGGTCAGTATATATGAAGTGTTATTTGTTCAAATAATCTTCTGTTAATTTACTGTGATAAAAAAAAACGCCATTGATTCTTAAGTAAAGCATGAAATACAAAATTTAACAGATGCACGTATTTTCATCTCAAGCACCTACGTTAGCGCTTCCGAACCCCAGCAAAACCACCGTGAAACCGTCGTGAAACTGCCTAGAACATTAGGTGTCCTCGTAACAATCGAATACATGCAAGAACCATATCTAACCGAATATGTTAATATGTTAGTATTTGCTGCCCGCATATGATTGAACGCTTGGTTTCGCTTATAATGAACGTTTATCTGACTCTTAGATTCACACAAAACTAGCAGAATATTAATATGAGACCTAAATACTGTGTACTGAAATAAAATTAGTTTTTAGTTAAATGCACGTCAGGATATTTGATGCTCGCCAAGATATTTGATTATTAATACAGTTGCGTTTCTTTTTTCCTTTAGTATATACATGTATGTAGTGGCAGCTTCCCGTTTTTATGCCACCTGTTGGAATCCTTTCCAACAAGAAAACAGGATGCCGAAAAGGGCCTGTCGAGGGCCTGTGGGATACTCTACTTGCAAAGAATGGCTCTTTTAACAGGTGAAAAGGGATCCAGAACATGAACAGAATTTGACTGTTTATTATTTTAAAGTTAACATTTTTCAAAAGTTTGTACTTTAATTATTTATTTTTTTTATTTAATTTTTATTTTCATTTTTTTTTGCACTTAAATTATTATAATTATTTGAAGAGAAAGCTTTAATATCCAACACTGTTGAAATCACTTTTATCAGATGTATATATAGAATAATCACTTTTATCAGATGTATATATTGAATAAATAATATGAATTTTCAGGTAACGTTTTTTATGTTGCTGTTGTTTTAGTTTGCAAAAATGCAGTGTCACATACATGTAGCAAATATTATTCATGACAATCAACTTTAACATTTTATAGCAGATTAAATGAGTGTATGAACATATTTCCTACAGTAGCTAGTTACTATTTTTAGAATACATACAAAACAGTCTATTTTATAATTCTTTTTGGTTTAGAATTTGCTGTGTCAGGAAGTCAAGAAACTCATTACTCAGTGAGTATTGCAAATGCTTAAAATATTCTTCAAAACATGCAACTCAGTGTGTTCTCAAAACACGGTGAGTCCTATATATAGGAGACACTCAGTGTGTTCTCAGAACATGGTGAGGCCTATATATAGGAGACACACGGTGTGTTCTCAGAACACGGTGAGGCCTATATATAGGAGACACTCAGTGAGTTCTCAGAACATGGTGAGGCCTATATACAGGAGATACTCTGTGTGTTCTCAGAACATGGTGAGGCCTATATATAGGAGACACTCAGTGTGTTCTCAGAACATGGTGAGGCCTATATATAGGAGACACTCAGTGTGTTCTCAGAACACGGCGAAGCCTATATATAGGAGACACTGAGTGTGCTCTCAGAACACGGCGAGTTCTATATATATAGGAGACACTCTGTGTGTTCTGTTCTCAGAACATGATGAGTCCTATATATAGGAGACACTCAATGTGTTCTCAGAACACAGTGAGGCCTATATATAGGAGACACTCCGTGTGTTTTTAGAACATGGTGAGGCCTATATATAGGAGACACTCAGTGTGTTCTCAGAACATGGTGAGGCCTATATATAGGAGACACTCAGTGTGTTCTCAGAACACAGTGAAGCCTATATATAGGAGACACTCAGTGCGAAGTAGGGACAAAGTTTGTGTAATAAAACATTTAAAGGGCCATTGATTAATTGTATTATCGTTCACAATGTTATATATGGATATGCCCATTTTCATCTTTAGGTGCAAATTATGTGTAAAATCTCTGTTTTGTTTTACACACATGCTTTGTAACGTGTTGAGTTTTCATTTCTGCAGATATATATACATGCTTACAGGCGTTGATAAGAACATCATTATAGTACAAACCCGAGCAGTGACTCTACCACAAATTAAAATGTGTAACTTTATTTACATAATTACTTTTTTCACATTAAATCATCAAAATATTAATTAGGGTTTACTAAATACTTTTATTTATTATGAATATGAAAAAATATTTTCGTGACGGGTAAACTTTTAAATTGTATAAAAAAATCAAGATTGCTGTGTGTCCCTTTAAAAATGTCGGTAGGCAATTTAACCCTTAACCCGGTAAGCACGACTGTAATAGCCTTTGCGTCCTTTGTAAACCCACATGATCAGGGTTTTACAATGTCTGGCAGCTGATCAGTCATTTCCCCAAAACACCCCTTTGTCACATAAATGGAATGGTCTTATTTCAAAGAAAGAACAGTCCATTATATATATGTAGCGGGTTAAGGGTTAAATATGTGAGATGGAAATCATAATTCGTCTGTTTGGGGTTTAACGTAATTTTTCAGCGCATTTTTAATACTTAGGCTATGTATGATGGTCAATTTTCAGTGGTTGATGCAGACCACCCATTTATTCCTGTGATTTAGGAACTAAGTAACAGACAGAGTATGGTCTCATCGGGTTGGTTGATTTAAACATCAAGGTGTTCAACAAACCAACGAGATGAGACTATACTCTGTTTGTTTTGTAACATGTCCATTTCATCTGTCTGCCATACTCTAACTTCCAATAACTAGTTAGAGTACACAATTTATTCTTACAAGTTTTATTTTCAATTAAACGATTTACACCTGTGCAAATACAAAAGGAATTTCAGTGACCATGCGTGACAATAAAAGTTGTAATGAACAATATCATTTATATCATTTATATTATTATCATGTCTATTACAGGGCTTTTTTCTAAAAATTGTGAAGACTCCCTAGCCTGGTAATTTTGTGAAAGAAAGTGTGATAACTGCCTAATTTGTGAAAAAAGTTTCGAAAGATTAATTGTTAAAAGTGATATTAAACTCATAACTCAATAAATACATACACATTTTGTTAAAAAAAACAACATGTCAACAGAATATGATGTATATATGTATCGAAAAAACAATATTGTGAAAGTAAGAGGGGGAAATTTTGTTTGCAAAAAAATGTCGTAATTAGACATATACTTAGGGAAAAAAGAAACGCAACATTTTTAATAGGGTCAGTATAATAGGAAATGATATTTGTTCAAATAATCTTTTGTTATTTAACCGTCATCGAAAAACTGCGAAACCAGCGTTAAACTGCCGTGAACACAAGGGGTCCTCCTAACAATCAAATACGTGCCAGGACCATTTCTAACGAAGTATGCCGTTAGTATTTGCTGCCCGCTTGGATTTCGCGTACAAATGTTTATATGACACTCAGATTCACACAAAACTAGTTGCGTACACAAAAGTTTTAATATACCAACACAAAAGCTTTAATATACCAACACTAAAGCTTGAATATACCAACACAAAAGCTTTAATACACCAACACAAAAGCTCTAATATATCAACACTTAAGCTTTAATATACAAACACAAAAGCTTCAATATACCAACACCAAGACAAAAGCTTTAATATACCAACACAAAAGCTTTAATATACCAACACAAAAGCTTTAATATACCAACACAAAAACTTTAATATACCAACACAAAAGCTTTAATATACCAACACAAAAGCTTTAATATCCCAACATAAAAGCTTTAATACACCAACACAAAAGCATTAATATACCAACACAAAAGCTTTAATATCCCAACACAAAAGCTTTAACATCCCAACACAAAAGCTTTACTATGCCAACACAAAAGCTGTAATATCCCAACATAAAAACTTTAATATACCAACACAAAAGCTTAAATATACCAACACAAAAGCTTTAATATACCAACACAAAAACTTTAATATACCAACACAAAAGCTTTAATATGCCAACACATAAGCTTTAATATACCAGCACAAAAGCTTTAATACACCAACACAAAAGCTTTAATATACCAACACAGAAGCTTTAATATACCAACACTAAATCTTTAATATACCAACACAGCAGCTTTAATATACCAACACAAAAGCTTTAATATACCAACACAGCAGCTTTAATATACCAACACAAAAGCATTAATATACCAACACAAAAGCTTTAATATACCCACACTAAAGCTTTAACATACCAACACAAAAGCTGTAATATCCCAACATAAAAGCTTTAATATACCAACACAAAAGCTTTAATATCCCAACAGAAAAGCTTTGACATCCCAACACAAAAGCTTTACTATACCAACACAAAAGCTGTAATATCCCAACATAAAAGCTTTACTTTACCAACACAAAAGCTTTAATATACCAACACAAAAGCTTTAATATACCAACACAAAAGCATTAATATACCGACACAAAAGCTTTAATATCCCAATACAAAAGCTTTAATATACCAACATAAAAGCTGTAATATCCCAACATAAAAACTTTAATATACCAACACAAAAGCTTTAATATCCCAACACAAAAGCTTTAACATCCCAACACAAAAGCTTTACTATGCCAACACAAAAGCTGTAATATCCTAACATTAAAGCTTTACTATACCAACACAAAAGCTTTAATATCCCAACACAAAAGCTTTAATATACCAACACTGTTGAAATCTCTTTTATCAAATGTATATATAAAATAAATGTAATATAAATTTTCACATTTTTTTATGTTGTTGTTTTTAGTTTGCAAAAAATTCAATGTCACAAAGCAAACATTATTCAATCAACTTCAATCATTTTAGAGCAGATTAAATGAGTGTATAGTTATGTTTAAATATCATGGAACATATTTCCTACAGTAGCTAGTTACTATTTTAGACTATATTTTTTGTTTAGAATTTGCTGTATCAGGAAGTCAAGAAACTCATTACTCAGTGAGTATTGCAAATGCTTAAAATATTCATTTTCTTCAAAACATGCAACTCAGTGTGTTCTCAGAACACGGTGAGTCCTATATATAGGAGACACTCAGTGTGTTCTCAGAACATGGTGAGTCCTATATATAGGAGAATCTCAGTGTGTTCTCAGAACACAGTGAGGCCTATATATAGGACACACTTATTGTGTTCTCAGAACACGGTGAGTCCTATATATAGGAGACACTCAGTGTGTTCTCAGAACATGGTGAGGCCTATATATAGGAGACATTCAGTGTGTTCTCAGAACACGGTGAGGCCTATATATAGGAGACACTCAGTGTGTTCTCAGAACACGGTGAGTCCTATATATAGGATACACTCAGTGTGTTCTCAGAACACAGTGAGGCCTATATATAGGAGACACTCAGTGTGTTCTTAGAACATGGTGAGGCCTATATATAGGAGACACTCAGTGTGTTCTCAGAACACAGTGATACCTATATATAGGAGACAGTGTGTTCTCAGAACACAGTGAGTCCTATATATAGGATACACTCAATGTGTTCTCAGAACACGGTGAGACCTATATATAGGAGACACTCAGTGTGTTCTCGGAACATGGTGAGTCCTATATATAGGAGACACTCAGTGTGTTCTCAGAACACAGTGAGATATATATAGGAGACACTCAGTGTGTTCTCAGAACATGGTGATACCTATATATAGGAGACACTCAGTGTGTTCTCGGAACATGGTGAGTCCTATATATAGGAGATACTCAGTGGGTTCTCAGAACATGGTGAGACCTAAAAATAGGAGACACTCAGTGTGTTCTCAGAACATGGTGAGACCTATATATAAGAGACATTCAGTGTCTTCTCAGAACACAGTGAGACCTATATATAGGAGACATTCAGTGTGTTCTTAGAACACAGCGAGTTCTAGTTTTTGCATAAACAATTATCTTTTGAAGGAACCTTGTAAATTTGGGGAAATTCTATCGTAAAAACGTTCAAAATGGGATTTTTTTTATAGATAAAATTGACAACTGAGAATTGTTTACATCAACATTTTGTAAGTGATGGCAATGTAAAAGTCTCGTGGTATTATTAAAAATACTATTACATCAATAACATACCACCTGTATAGATTAGTATGTAACTAATCTATTATCAGTGCAACATACATGTATATTTGAGATTGGGATTTTTTTCATAAATAAAATTGACAATTGAGGATTGCTTATGTCAACATTTTGTAAGGTATAGCGAGGTAAAAGTCTAAACGGTATTATTAGGAACACTATTACATCAATAACATACCACCTGTATAGATTAGTATGTACCATAAGGGATGTATCAGTACAACATACATGTAAATTTGAGATTGTTTTTTCAACAATTGAGAAAAAAAATACACTATTTTCCATTGGGAAAGGGCCCGGTCTCTGTAAAAGCCCTGTTAAATCTTACAGTTTTCTTGTATAACGCCTTTTCTTATATCTTCTGATTATACTTAGAGGATCTTAAACGAGTTCCCATTTCATATAAGATTTATGAAACGAGTTATGAATTATTTTAATTTTAACGAAACTTTTGGCGAGTTAAAATTAAAAATAATTCATAACGAGTTTCATAAATCTTATATGGAATGGGAACGAGTTTAAGATCCTTTTTATCACATAACATTGCAATCAAATTAGTAAAAAACAATTCAGATGGACATAGAACCGCCACGACGTCAGACATACTTTAGCGCCAAAACGTCATAAAATATGTGACGTCGCAACGTCGCGTCTCACACATTCCGTTGCGTATAAAAGAGATTTCGTATTTTACCTCTTTACAAAATAGCAGTTTACGCTAACTTTTTAACAAACCAACACCAATGTTTTGTATAACATGCATTATTTTTATAAGCTGTCACAAAAAGGAAGTTTATGACTCAGATCTGGATGAATTTGTAATAAATAAAGTAGTTTCAGTTAATAAACTTGCGTAGTGTAACAGGTTTAACTCAACCAATCAAAATCGTTCCAGGTTGTATTACACGTGTGTCATACAACAGAATATTAAATTGGTGTTCGACACTGCTAACAAGGGACGTTATGTGATAAAAATTATTTAAAATAAACCACCAAAGTATAAAATATATTATTAAAAGCTTTAATGTATTTAAATTGTCTTCTCATTTATTTATTTAAGATCCACTAATGGAAGTTTATGTAAGAAACGTGGTTTATGAGAAATCGTAATACCATACACCCATACACTTTGCTTCTCACCAAAACAAACCCTACTTTCGATTTCTTTGTTTACAAGCAATACTTCCGGTTACAGTTACTCATTAACATTTTAGTCACATGACTAAATTCACCCTTACAGCATCCTCTCATTGTTTACATCCTCGGTAGTTACAATGAACTCTGTATATCGTCGCTTCTAGCCGCCATCCATCCCCACCACATCTCCTTGTTGAGCAATGCCTTCTGGTTTAGTATGGGGCAGTATGCTTCTTTCTTCAGAGGGCATAAGGCTTCAATTATCAGCCTTTCCTCCCAAGAAAGAAAGAGGCATGCTGGCTCAGCCCTCACCAGACTATGTATATAATACTAATAACTAGTCATTACCTTAGCTAGTCATTACAATCTAGTCATCTTAGTCTGGGGTACTAAGTCAGTTATGCCAATAAACTTTATAAACGTAGTTCCTTCTTTGTCACCTTTACTATCCATGTATGTAGATTAAGCATAAAATAACTATGAATTTTCATTTTAAGATTATGAAATGAATATAAAAACAATTTTATTAACATTAAATTATGTGTAGATGTTGGCTTAACTATAAGTGGCTATGACATTAAATAATTAAATTTACATTTATAACAGTCTATTAAATCATTTTAGAATTATTTTATTATTAGAATTTTGTGTTTCTGGGTTTCAAGAACCATATGAAGTCATTACTCAATGTCCAGTAAAGCATGAAATACAAAATTTAACAGATGCACATATTTTCGTCTCAAGCACCTATGTTGGCTTCTGCACCCCAAGCAAAACGATACCATTATGAAACTGCCGTGAACATTAGGGGTCCTTCTAACAATGAAATACGTGCCAGGACCATTTCTAACAAAAAACATTGTTAGTATTTGCTGCCCGCATTATTCGTAAGTATTTGCTGCCCGCATTATATGATGTAACGCTTGGTTTCACTTATAATGAACGTTTATCAGACACTCAGATTCACACAAAACTAGTGGAGTATTAATATGAGACCTAAATACTGTGTACTGAAATAAAATTACAGTTTTTAGTTAAATGCATGTCAGGATATTTGATGCACGCCAAGATATTTGATTATTTATAAGGAGTTGCGTTTCTTTTTTCCTTCAGTATATATCTAATATATATATATGTAGTGGAAGCTTCCTATTTTCATGCCACCTGTTGGAATCCCACATCGTCAGTAGGTTTAGAAACGGTGTACATATGCTGTACTAGGTTTAGAAACGGTGTACATATGCTGTACTAGGTTTAGAAACGGTGTACATATGCTGTACTAGGTTTAGAAACGGTGTACATATGCTGTACTAGGTTTAGAAACGGTGTACATATGCTGTACAATTTGGCGGTTGTTGGCAGGATAGCTACTTTAATAAATTAACTTCATTAGTACAGCAGACAATTTCTATCGTAAAAACTACCAAATTGGATTTTTTTGAGAATTGTTTACGACAACATTTTGTAAGTTAGGGTGAGGTTAAAGCCTAAACAGTATTATTATTACATAAATTAAACATACTACTGATATTGATTAGTATGTAACATATTATTAAAGACTTTTCTGTTAGAAAATGTTTCACTAATTTCAGAATCAGTACCCATAAATTAGAAATAGAAGTTGGTCGTTACAAGAAAATAGATTGTAATTTAAGATATTGTAGTTTATGTAAGAATAATTCAGTAGAAAATGAGTATCATTTCCTCATGGAATGTGAATCTTGAGTGAATGAAAGATACTTAGATACTTTGTATTGAGATACTTAGAAGTTCTTTAAATTTTAGATTATTAAATTCTTCTCAAAAGTTTATATGGTTGTTAAGCAATGAAGACACTGATGTTATCATTTATGTAACAAAATATATATTTATATGTTATATCAAACGTTTTCAACTGATGAAGATTATTTACTAAATAGATACTGCACTATTATATGTATGAATCCATTTTCAACATCCTTTACAGGTGCTTTGGCAATATATCTAATGGTATAATTAGAGTGCGCTAGTCAATATAAATGGAAGTGTTGTAAAATATCTATGTCTGTATGATCATTGCATTCTCAACAATATTAAACTTATTTATCAATAGTTAAATTGTTACGTATACATTTAATAATATTTCCATAAAACTTTTCAAACTTCAGTGTAAGGGAAACAAATCATCATTTAAATACTTTGTATAATTATTGAGTTATCTCCCTTACATTAAAAGTGCAACCCAATGGAGGGTAGTGAATAGTTGTATTTTTTTTTATCTTTATTATTTAATTATAAATCTTTAGTTATTTGTGTTTCATTTCATCAAAATCAATGCTTTGTCTACATGTTATTATATTTTGTGATTGTAATGCCAGAAATGTATGCAAATGTATAATTGTCTTCTCATTTATTTATTTAAGATCCACTAAATAATGTTCAAAATCCAAGAATATATGCCCAAAGGGCTTGTGGTTTGAAATCCTAATTTCGATGACTGATAAATCTTTAGTTATTTGTGTTTTATTTCATCAAAATCAAGCCTGGGTTTCTTTATATGCTTTGTTTACATGTTGTTATTATATTATCTGATTGTAATGCCAGAAATGGCCCATAATTGGAGATGAATAAATATTCTATTCTACTCTATTCATAAGGGATGTATCAGTACAAATACATGCAAAAAAATTGTTATCTTACAGTTTCTTGTATAAGCCCTTTTATTATTATTCTGATTATATAAATTATTTAAAATAAACCAAAGTATAAAATATATTAATAAAAGCTTTAATGTATAATTGTCTTCATTTATTTATTTAAGATCCACTAAATAATATGATTTTTCATTTTAAGGTTATGAAATGAAAATAAAAATAATTTTATTAGCATTAAATGTAATTTTAATTATTTGTAGATGTTGGCTCAACTGTAAGTGGCTATGACATTAAATAATTAAATTAACATTTATATGTTTATTAAAGATTTTTCTATTCATTTCATAAAATCGTCACCTACAAACATCAATAAGTCAATATACCACACTCCATTGATTAGAGCCTCTCACAGCATAATTTGCGACTCCATTGTGTTTTATTGGCCTTTGCAGTGTTTTATTGATCAGGTATTGTTACGTAATGGGTTTCTGCACATATTAGTGATCGAATCTGACTGGTTTAAGAGCTTGTACGAGATCTTATGGATATATAACTACTGTGTAAGTTTGGTTAAGATAGGGTGAACAATGGAAAGGCTGTAGTGGTAACTGGAATTTCCATCTGTTCTTAACTAAATGTTCACAGAGTTTGTATAATAATAAGATCTGATAAAATAGTTTAACCACATATATCTGGTGATCATGCATATCCGACAGTATTAAAGTGAGTTATCTGCATGGCATAAAAGTTCCGAAGGCCAAACTATGGCATTTTCTTCAATTCAAGAGCAAACAACTCCCTTCAATATCAACAGGTATTCATGATTGAAGAATTTGTCAATGATCTTATTATTATTCATATTCTGTAAAAAAAAAAGTGTTAATAATTGGACGTAAAATGGAAAGGCAACAAGGTCAAGTTTTGCCATGTTTGCTAATTCAAGGGCAGATAACTCACTTTAGTATTACCGGTATCTGATAATTATGCATGATTGGAGAACTTGTCCAAGATTTGATTATTCATACACATTCTGCTTGGTTTCGATTGGATGAACCATGGAAATGCTATGGTGGTAACAAGGTCAAAATAACAGATTCAAGGGCAGATAACTTACTTTAATACCATCAGATATATGTGGTTAAACTACTTGTATCAGATC
Organism: Cyrtodaria siliqua; assembly: GCA_037043455.1. Taxonomy (NCBI): domain Eukaryota; kingdom Metazoa; phylum Mollusca; class Bivalvia; order Adapedonta; family Hiatellidae; genus Cyrtodaria; species Cyrtodaria siliqua. The sequence continues at coordinate 87,603 of JAWPHD010008374.1, read as the reverse complement.
TTATTATTACAGACTTTGACAAGTACCCCAAATAAAAGCAGAACGAACGCAGAACAAAAGCTGAACGAACGGAAAATGAACGCAGAAGGAATGCAGAATAAACCCAGAATGAATGTCGCATGATCTATATTTTAAAATGCATTTGCGTTCATTCTGTTCGTTAAATTCATTGCGTTTGTTTTCAGCGTTTAGCATTTCAAAATATGAACGATGGATGCGTTTTTTAAAACGCTAAACGTTGCAAATGAATGCAACGAACGAAACGAACGCATTTTGCTATTTCGGATATCCTTTTGAGATGATATTTAAAATCTCGATTAAACTAAGAGCGTTTTTCAGTATTTAAATATAAAGACAAACTGTGTAAATGTGTGTTTTAAACCACGAAGCACGATTACACATTTACTTTATTTTTACTGATTCAAAATGGGAAATATTATATGTATTGTGTAGTACAAACTTTAAATTATTTCAATATAAAAACAAAATAATGTTGATAAAAACAAGAGGTCAATGACCTTGAAACTCTACTGATTGATTTTGATTTCAGGAAGTAGTCGCTACAGACTTGTTTTTTGAAAATCTATTTTTAACCGTGGCGGCCATCTTGAATTTCCGGCCGACCTGAAATTTTGCTAAGATCAATAAGACATTAAGAGCAACATTCCTGTGAAGTTTCATGAAAATCCGTCAGGTAGTTTCAAAGAAGTAGTCGCTACAAGTTTTCATTATATAACTCTATGTAAACAAAGCAGCCATGTTTAAGGTCAAATCAAAACGATTTTCGACAAGGACCAACATCATGTCATACTGATCATTTTAGAAAAAGTCCCATATCAATATCTCTTATTGTTTTGAAGAAGTAGTCGCTACAAACTTATTTATTTTAAATCTATTTTTAGCTGTGGCGGCCATCTTGAATTTCCGGCCGACCTGAAATTTTTCTAGGATCAACTAGACATCAAGAGCAACATTCCTGTGAAGTTTCATGAACATCCGTCAAGTAGTTTCAGAGGAGTAGTCGCTACAAGTTTTTACTATATAACTCTATGTAACCAAAGATGGCCACTGGCAGCCATGTTTAACGTCGGATCAAAATAATTTTCCACAAGGATCTACATCATGTCATGCTGATCATTTTAGAAAAAGTCCCATATCAATATCACTTATAGTTTTCAAGCAGTAGTCGCTACAAACTTATTTTTTAAAAATCTATTTTTAGCTGTGACGGCCATCTTGAATTTCCGGCCGACCTGAAATTTTGATAGGATCAATTAGACATCAAGAGCAACATTCCTGTAAAGTTTCATGACAATCCGCCAAGTAGTTTCAGAGGAGTAGTCGCTACAAGTTTTTACTATATAACTCTATGTAAACAAAGATGGCCGCTGGCAGCCATGTTTAACGTTGAATCAAAACGATTTTTGACTAGGATCAACATCATGTCATGCTGATCATTTTAGAAAAAGTCCCATATCAATATCACTTATAGTTTTCAAGAAGAAGTCGCTACAAACTTGTATTTTAAAACTCTATTTTTAGCTTTGGCGGCCATCTTGGATTTCACATCAACATGAATTTTTGCTAGGATCAACTAGACTTTATGGGCAACATTTCTGTAAAGTTTCATGAATATCCATCCAGTAGTTTCAGCTGTGAAGTCGCTACAAATAAAAGTTTACGGACAGACGGACAGACGGACGGACGGACGACGGACGCCGCACCACGGCATAAGCTCTGCTGATCTCTGATCAGTAGAGCTAAAAACAGCGGGTATATCGTAATATAGTGTTATGTATGGCGGGTATATCGTAATATAGTGTTATGTATGGCGGGTATATCGTAATATAGTGTTATGTATGGCGGGTATATCGTAATATAGTGTTATGTATGGCGGGTATATCGTAATATAGTGTTATGTATGGTGGGTATATCGTAATATAGTGTTATGTATGTTACATGTTTGATGAAAGTAACATGGGAAAATCAAGAGGACGCAGATTAAAAATGGGACGCGTTACATAAAGGTTCTTAATTGTGTGCCCATATTACCCACTGAGATCGACATCGGACGCTTCAAAATACGACATTTTGCTGATAACAACAGAACTCCTAAAAAGCATTGTCACGAGACCACGCATCCCGATTTTCGATGTCCAGGGAAAGATCGTGCTGGTGATGATCTGCATTCAAGCAAAAGTAAGTCATGCTGAAACTGTAAGAGCACTGAGCACGTGAAAAAAGACTGTCCGCGTGACAACGTCTGTCATTACTGTAACTCGGAGGGTCACACGAGAAATGACTGCCCAGTTATACATTATGGTCCAATATATGGGGAATATGCAGCCGAGATCTTGGAAGGTCAAGCAGACGATCGATCACTGGAGCAGCCGCCCATCCAATTTGAGCATGAAAACCAAAAAAAAGGACGAGAATGTGGACGAGAACGGAATCGATGTCATAAAGCCGATAATAACAATCAAAACATCAGGGACAAAGGAAATATTAAAGTCCTTACCATCAATGCCGACGAGACTCCAATTAAACTTTACTCGAAGGCACTGCAAAATACCCTGCAGGAAGTTAGTAAAACTGAAATACTGGTGATATACGGAGACTCTAACGGTCGCAGGCTACACATCAAGGACCACTCTGTGAAAAAACATTTCAGTATCTGGTCAAACTGTAGACAATATTGACCTGTTACTCCAACATACAAACATTAAGGAGAGTGAAACGGTGACAGCCGCAGTCATGCATTTAGGGACAAATGATATTGCAACAACGGAAAAAAATGCTGTATTAAAAAATATAGTAACGGCACTTAAATAGTCATACAATTAACATTGATCGAAAACAATATGAAAGTATACAATAACAAGAGGTCAATGACCTTGAAGCTCTACTGATTGATTTTGATTTCAGGAAGTAGTCCCTACAGACTTGTTTTTTGAAAATCTATTTTTAACCGTGGCGGCCATCTTGAATTTCCGGCCGACCTGACATTTTGCTAAGATCAATAAGACATTAAGAGCAACATTCCTGTGAAGTTTCATGAAAATCCGTCAAGTAGTTTCAAAGAAGTAGTCGCTACAAGTTTTCATTATATAACTCTATGTAAACAAAGCAGCCATGTTTAAGGTCAAATCAAAACGATTTTCGACAAGGACCAACATCATGTCATACTGATCATTTTAGAAAAAGTCCCATATCAATATCTCTTATTGTTTTGAAGAAGTAGTCGCTACAATATTATTTATTTCAAATCTATTTTTAGCTGTGGCGGCCATCTTGAATTTCCGGCCGACCTGAAATTTTTCTAGGATCAACTAGACATCAAGAGCAACATTCCTGTGAAGTTTCATGAACATCCGTCAAGTAGTTTCAGAGGAGTAGTCGCTACAAGTTTTTACTATATAACTCTATGTAACCAAAGATGGCCACTGGCAGCCATGTTTAACGTCGAATCAAAATAATTTTCCACAAGGATCTACATCATGTCATGCTGATCATTTTAGAAAAAGTTCCATATCAATATCACTTATAGTTTTCAAGAAGTAGTCGCTACAAACTTATTTTTTAAAAATCTATTTTTAGCTGTGAAGGCCATCTTGAATTTCTGGCCGACCTGAAATTTTTCTAGGATCAATAAGACATCAAGAGCAACATTCCTGTAAAGTTTCATGACAATCCGCCAAGTAGTTTCAGAGGAGTAGTCGCTACAAGTTTTTACTATATAACTCTATGTAAACAAAGATGGCCGCTGCAGCCATGTTTAACGTTGAATCAAAACAATTTTTGACTAGGATCAACATCATGTAATGCTGATCATTTTAGAAAAAGTCCCATATCAATATCACTTATAGTTTTCAAGAAGTAGTCGCTACAAACTTATTTTTTAAAAATCTATTTTTAGCTGTGACGGCCATCTTGAATTTCCGGCCGACCTGAAATTTTTCTAGGATCAATTAAACATCAAGAGCAACATTCCTGTAAAGTTTCATGACAATCCGCCAAGTAGTTTCAGAGAAGTAGTCGCTACAAGTTTTTACTATATAACTCTATGTAAACAAAGATGGCCGCTGGCAGCCATGTTTAACGTTGAATCAAAACGATTTTTGACTAGGATCAACATCATGTCATGCTGATCATTTTAGAAAAAGTCCCATATCAATATCACTTATAGTTTTCAGAAGAAGTCGCTACAAACTTGTATTTTAAAACTCTATTTTTAGCTTTGGTGGCCATCTTGGATTTCACATCAACATGAATTTTTGCTAGGATCAACTAGACTTTATGGGCAACATTTCTGTAAAGTTTCATGAATATCCATCCAGTAGTTTCAGCTGTGAAGTCGCTACAAATAAAAGTTTACGGACAGACAGACGGACAGACGGACGGACGGACGACGCACCACGGCATAAGCTCTGCTGATCTCTGATCAGTAGAGCTAAAAAGGTTATTGAATTTGTATGGCTAAATATTACTTGGAACTCGTTGTTTTGGCAAAGGACAACAAGCTAAATATTACTTGGAAATCGCTGTTTTGGTGCAGGACGACTCGCACGTCGTCCTTTGCCAAAACAACTTGTTCCAAGTAATATTTAGCCATACAAATTCAACAACCTATAATATTGTATTACACTATATTGCATTAAACCGTATTGCATTACACTATATTGTATTACACTATATTGCATTACACAATATTGTATTACACTATATTGTATTACACTATATTGTATTACATTAATATTTTATTACACCATATTGCATTAAACCGTATTGCATTACACTATATTGTATTGCACTATATTGCATTACACAATATTGTATTACACTATATTGTATTACACTATATTGTATTACATTAATATTTTATTACACCATATTGCATTAAACCGTATTGCATTACACTATATTGTATTACACTATATTGCATTACACAATATTGTATTACACTATATTGTATTACACTATAATGTTGTACACCATATTGTATTACACTATCTTCTATTTCACTATATTGTATTACACTTTATTGTATACTTTCATATTGTCCCGTTTATTGCATTGAACTAAGTGTGCAATATTCTACGATATTTCACACATTGATATTGCACCGAAACTTTTTCTCGTGCTTGCTAAGAGCTGCGAAACAGAAATAAGGAACTACTTTCAAATAATAATGTCAACAAAAAAGTACGTGTTTTTTTCAACCTTTTATGGCAGAAATTGATAAAATAATTGGAATGGTCACTCACCCACTGTTTTTAACGTTATCGAATGGTAAACAAACTTTAGAAAATAGCTTGATGTTTTTAATGACGTCATCCGACGGCGACGTCTTTTTCACGCAAAATAATCATCGTTGTTTTAGCGCAGGATGACTCGCAAGCGCAGGACTACTCGCAAGCTCGTCGTTGCGAGTCGTCCTTTGCCAAAACAACTCGTTTCAAGTAATATTTAGCCATACAAATTCAATAACTTATAATATTGTATTACACTATAATGTATTACACTTAATATTTTATTACACTATATTGCATTAAACCGTATTGCATTACACTATATTGTATTACACTATATTGCAGTTTGTATTGCATTACACTATATTGCATTACACTATATTGTATTACACTATATTGCAGTACACTGTATTGTATTACACTGTATTGTATTACACTATATTGTATTACACTATATTGCAGTACACCGTATTGCATTACACTATATTGCATTACACTATATTGTATTACACTATATTATATTACACTTAATATTGTATTACACTATATTATATTACACTTAATATTGTATTACACTATAATATATTACACTTAATATTGTATTACACTATATTGCATTACACTATATTGCATTACACTATATTGCATTACACTATATTGTATTACACTATATTATATTACACTTAATATTGTATTACACTATATTGCATTACACTATATTGCATTACACTATATTATATTACACTTAATATTGTATTACACTATATTGCATTACACTATATTGCATTACACTATATTGCATTACACTATATTGTATTACACTATATTATATTACACTTAATATTGTATTACACTATATTGTATTACACTTAATATTGCATTACACTATATTGTATTACACTATATTGCATTACACTATATTATATTACACTTAATATTGTATTACACTATATTGCATTACACTATATTATATTACACTTAATATTGTATTACACTATATTGCATTACACTATATTGCATTACACTATATTGTATTACACTATATTGCATTACACTATATTTCATTACACTATATTGTATTACACTATATTGCATTACACTATATTGCATTACACTATATTGTATTACACTATATTGTATTACACCACATTTTCAACATCAATCACACGACTAAAATATCTCTTCCCTACAATATTGCAATGAGACCATATATATACTGAAAGGAAAAAGAAACATGAAAAGGGAATTTTCGCTATATATTATATGTACTACACACTTAATTCCATATATATTCCAAGGAAATCCCAAGATGTTTTGTAAAAAGAAAAGTTGCAGTTAGTTAGAGAAAGGACACAACTGTGATGTTGTAGTCATTTTAATCACAGTACACGTTATAACAAGAAATTCATAAATGTTGAAGTTTCTCTTTGAAAAATTGAGCCAGTTCAATACTGTATTAAACAAGCATTCAAATTCCGATTTAAAAATGTTCTTCGCGCGCTTTAAACCTTGTATGTTTATGAAAGATTTAGTATATTTATTACGATAAAGTCCAGAAGTCAACAAGGAGTGAGTACATTTATTACGATAAAGACCGGAAGTCAACAAGGAGGTGTTTCCTTTAGAAAATTGAAGATTGAAAAGAGACAGTTAAACTGTGTATCGTAGCTATATAAGCTTGCAAGAAAAATGAGTTGTTTGTGCTAAAGAGTTATTACACAAAAATGTCATTTCCTGGTAGGAGAGCTGGAGAACTTGGTGTCCCTAGGAATGTGAAATCAGAGGAACTGTTTGACCTTTTTTGCCAACCATGTAGTGACGACGGTCAGCAGGAATCCGCAGTGGGATTTTGTGTGGATTGTTGTGAATACTTGTGTAAGGAATGTTATAAGTGTCATTGCAGACCACGTCAGATGAAACATCATGTTCTACAAGACAAGACAACCATGCCAAGAAGTATGCCCCAGACCAAAACCCTGGATGAGACCATCAACAAATGTCCCCAATATCAAGGTGAGGCTATTACATTTAACTGTAGGTCACATGACCAGCTTGTCTGTGGCATCTGTGTCGGAACTGACCATAGAAGTTGTGACGATATCAGCTATGTGGAAAAGGAGTATGAAGTTTTAGAAAAGAAACTTTCCGACATTGAGCAGCAAATTGACAGCAATACAAGAACAACTGAACAAAATGTTGCAGATATAAGCACATATTGCTCTGATGCAGTAGAAAGCATTGACAAGTTTAGACAAGAAATAAATCGCTTTTTAGACAAACTTGAACATGAAGTTATTAATGAGACAAACAGGATACGAGATGAAGATCAGGTAAACATGACCTCAGTTGCTGCCAAATTAGACGACATGAGAAATGAAATCCATTCTACAACATTCAACCTCGATACTTTACGCAAAACTAAACAAAACGGGAAACTGTTTCCTGTTATGGACAGAACCAAACTTGAAATGAAAACAATAGCGGATGGTCTTACCCAGATAGAGACTAACAACAAGATTCGGAGGTACAAGTTTGTGCCAGAAAAACAGATACAAGATTTGATGGGGAACCTGGCCAGCGTGACCACACTGGGAATTCTATCGCCGATAAATGAACCAAATGACAACAAAATTACACAACAGACAGAACTAAAAGAAAGCAAAATAAAACAAACACTGGAGCAGTCAAATGACAGCAAAGTAATACAAACAGAAATATTCAATGACAGCAAAGTAATGCAAACAGAGATATCCAATGACAACAAAGTAACGCAAACAATGATATCCAATGACAGCACAGCAATGCAAGCAGAGATACCAAATGACCAAAAGGCATCAAAAACAGAAACAGAGATATCCGTTCCCAGAACCGCAACACACAATAAAGACATCAATGTCAAATCATCCAAGGACCAGGTTAACTGCGATATTACAGGCTCAACTCTGCTTCATGACAACCAACTTGTCATTGTTGACATACACAGCAATAATGTCAAATTAGTGGATACAAAACAAAACAAAATAATATCTGCAGAACAGTTGTCATCAAATCCATGGGATATAACTAATGTGAACAACACACAAGTTGCTGTGACAATACCTAACCAGAATAAAATCCAGTTTCTGTCAGCAGTATCCCAATCCCTGTCCAAAGGTCAAGAGATAAAGGTCAATGGAAAGTGTCGTGGTATAGTACATAATGATGGGACACTGATAGTGACATTTGTGGGGCCACCTAAGGTGGATATAATCAACATAACCGGCACCGTGTTGAGATCTCTGATGAATCATACCATTAATAAACAACTGTTGGTACAACCGTACTACATAGCGATCAGCCCGGATAAGACGGACGTGTACGTGTCTGATTACAATAAGCTCACAGTGACGTGTATGGCGATGGACGGTACCGTGAAGGCAATCTATGTAGATAGTAACCTGAAGTATCCACGTGGTGTTGCTATAGACAGGACAGGGTCAGTGTATGTCTGTGACGGGAACTCCCATAACATCCAACAGATTACAGCCGAGTGTACCAAGATACAGATGCTACTGGGACCGGACCATGGATTGTCTCTTCCATGCTCCATCACTTACTGTGATAGGGAGGACAAACTTTATGTTGGAATGTATAATAACAATGTTAAAGTGTATCAGTTGAAATAAGAATTAAAGCCAAATCTTGTTTTATGAAGAGATTATCAAAAGTATATATATATGGGGAGCAGTCAACCCTGCCTATTATCAATATATTAACATTGAAACCAAAACAACTAACTTTCTATTTGTTATACAGCAGTAGTGCCTTCAGCAAATATAACAAAGGTCCTTTAACTGATTACTCTCTACATAGACCTTCAAGTAACAACATATAATTTAGCCAATGAGCATTGACTATATGGAGTACAGATTCATGTCTATTATCGATACCATGATACTGTTGTTTGTTTTTAATCTTGTCTACTGTGTTTTCCGGAATATGACCCATATTTTTCATCATTTATAAGGTCTGAATTAGGGGTGCATCTTATGTATAGAGACCGTCAAGGACCTTTTTAACCTATTTCAATGGGGCCGAAATTCGGCCTCTTCATAATTGCAGAAAACTGTTTTTACCCCCAGTTCTGAGAAAAAAAATCCCATTCTTCAATTTTCCCTTAAAGGGAAACAGAGCAATCTTGATTTTTTTTTTTAAAACCTGCGGCCTTTTGTTAGTTTTTCTACGTAACCTGTATATTTGCAATCATTCATATAAATTGTTAGAATAGTTCAAGGCAAATTGTTTATACATATTTCTAACTATTGATTATAATGCACCGATAATATATTTAAAAGTTTGGAAGAAAAACAAAAACCTCATTTTATTTTATTTATTTATATGCAAGCAGCTTTAAAGTCAAAATGATACATGATTAATAACATCAAGGTGCTGATTTAATTAAGAAATAGAACATCATTTACGGTGAATTATATTATCGTGTAATATATCACGGTTTGGAGTTCAACAATAATTTCACAAGCCCAAGGTATTGTTTACAATTGATCGACAAACCGTGATATATTACAAGATAATTCACCTTAAACAATATTTTATTTCTATTCTAATACCCCTAAAATGTGAAAATAATGCACACATCTGAAATCTTTCACATTGCTTTGCTTACTTCGTTGAATATAACGAGATATTTTAAACTAGGCTATATAGTGCGGGTGTATTAGAATTCTTGATATAAAACTCAAGATTGTCATTTGTCCTTTTAAAATATAACTCAGATTCTCATGTGTCCCTTTAAGATATAAAACTCAAGATTGTCATGTGTCCCTTTAAGATATAAAACTCAAGATTGTCATTTGTCCCTTTAAGATATAAAACTCAGATTGTCATGTGTTCCTTTAAGATATAAAACTCAGATTGCCATGTGTCCCTTTAAGATATAAAACTCAGATTGTCATGTGTCCCTTTAAGATATAAAACTCAGATTGCCATGTGTCCCTTAAAAAATAAATTCCCATAAATAACGAAAATCACACTCTTTTTTCCCCAATTTTGACAATCTCGCGCTTCTGTTCCCCAAAATCAGCAGTCCTAGACCTGCATTATTGTTCTTAATACTATATACGGATATGCCCATTTTCATCTTTAGGTAGAGTTGGAAATTGTGTGTAAGATCTCTGTTTTGTTTTACACACATGCTTTGTAAAGTGTTTTTATTTCTGCACTCATTACTTTTACTCCCATGATATTAGGGCCAACAAATATATCATTGACGGTTTTGTATTTTATTAGTATTTTTATTTCTTCCTACTCAAAAAGAAGGGAGCGCATCATTTCTGCATATATATATACATGCTTATAGGCGTGGATAAGAACATCATTGCAGTACAATCCCCAGCAGCGACTTCTTTTAATGGCTATTTTGTTCTATTTTCTCCCTTTGCAACCTCAAAATGTCAGCAGAGTTGCAGCATAACGACTGCATGTGAGTATTATGACATATTTGTATGTCATAAACAATGATGTAATTATCAATATGTATTAGGAATATGCCGATAATAGACGGGTGCCGATAATGGACAGGGTTGCTCTAGGTATATGAAAAAATATTTTCGTATTGGCAAATTTTCAAATTGTATAAAAAAATCAAGATTGCTGTGTGTCCCTTTAAAGATGCAGGTAGGCAATTTCACCCTTAACCCGCTAAGCACAACTAATAACAGCCTTTGCGTCCATTGTAAACCCAGATCAGCCTGCGAGTAACTCCTTTGTCACATAAATGGAATGGTCTTATTTCAAAGAAAGAACAGTCCATTATATATGTAGCGGGTTAATGGTTAAAGATGTGAGATGGGGATTAGGATTCGTTTCTTCGGGATTTAGTGTCACTAAGCACAACTATAATAGCCTTTGCGAGTAACTCGCAGGCTGATTAGGGTTTACAATGTCTGGCTGCTGATCAGTCAAAGAAATAACAGTCCATTATATATATGTAGCGGGTTAAGAGTTAAAAGATGTGAGATGGGAATCAAGATTTGTCTGTTCGGGGTTTAACGTAATTTTTTCAGCACATTTTAAAAGGGACACACGGCAATCTTGAAGTGTTTGAAATGGGTGTCTCGATTTATATATCCAGTATCATTTTTACTTTTATCCTAGTTACATTTAAATCAATCAAATTTAAAGTATTCACTATTTCGTCTTACTATACTACAGGTTTTAATATATTATTGGTGCAATAATATCAAAAATTAATAATATGCAAAAACAAATTGCTTAATACTATTCTTATAATTAATAATAATGATTGAACAAATGAAAGTTATGCAGAAAAACTAGCGGGACGCCATGAGTATGATGGTCAATTTTCAGTGGTTGAGTCAGACCCCCCATTTATTCCTGTGATTTAGGAACTAAGTAACAGACAGAGTATGGTCTCATCGAGTTGGTTGATTTAAACATCAAGGTGTTCAACAAACCAACGAGATGAGACTTTACTCTATTTGTTTGTAACATGTCCATTTCAGCTGTCTGCCATACTCTAACTTCCAATAACAATCAATGATTTACACCTGTGCAAATACAAAAGGAATTTCAGTGACCATGCTACAATAAAAGTTGTATAGAACAATATCATTTATATTCTTTATATCGCGTCTATCACAGGGCTTTTTTCTAAAAATTGTGAAGACGATATTAAACTCAAAACTCAATAACAAATTAAATAAAAATACAATTTTTCATCATAATATGATGTATATGTATCAAAAAACTTAACATTGTGAAAGTAAGAGGGGGAAATTTTGTTTGCAAAAAAAAATAAAAATATATATTGTGAAGAAAAAAAAAATAATAGCCACATTTGTGAAAAAAAAAAAAATTGAATTTGGAAGTAGCCGAATGTTGGCCACTGTTAGAGAAGGAAAAAAAGCTCTGTACTAATTCAACTATTTAGTGTTTTGTTATAACAACTGTCTATTCACAGTAATATGTTAAAGGTGAAATTTAGCGTGTTTTTTGAGCATATATTCTGAAATATATGTATATAATATACAATCTGTGCAAATATTACACTTATTGGTTGTCCCGTTTTCTCACAGTAGCCAATTTTATCTCATAGCGCACACGCTTGAGTTTCGCCCTTTTTGAAGACAGGTAAGTGTCACGTGATCCTGTGACGTCATTGGTACCAAACGATCAGCGGTGTCGCATTGAGTTGTATAGTATTGTCTATGTAGGATTAAGTTTTATGGTACGTGTTAAAAATGCCGTGTGCTATAGCTGGGTATCAAAGTGTGCATAAAAAAGGACAATCTAATAACATCAGTTTTTTTCGTTTTCCTAATCAGGTTAATGATAGATTAAGATTTGAATTGTGGGTGGACCGCTGTCGACGAAAATCGCCCGTCGCGTCAAAAAAATTGGAACCTTCGAAAGACGCGCGAGTTTGTAGTAAACACTTTGAGTTGGATTCGTGGGAAATCCATCCTTTGGTTTCATTTTCATTGAATTTGAAGGACAGACGGACATGCAGATTAAAAACAACAGCGATACCAACAATATTTTCCTACAAAAATGAGAAGTGCCTAACCCCGCCGTCTCCAAGCAAGTTTTATTCGCCGATTCGACCGGCGTTGAGGAAGAAATTATTAAATGAGGTAAGATAGAAGTTTTTGTTCAGTTATCTTAGCAATTCCTCGGGTATGTGTATGATAAATTGTAGAAAGGTATATAGTCTAAGATCTGTACATCGTGATTGTTTAGCTGTTGAATTAGATGCATGCGTCTTACGTGAACGGCGCTAATATAATGTAGCCGTCTTTTTCAAAAGATCGCTAAAAAGGTTTAGCATATGAATGTAAATGAATTCGGTGAAATAAACACTGTCGTTGTTTCAATATATATTTTGTAGTATTTTTTTTTTTTTTTTTTTTTAAATTATACACCTTCTTCTGCCAATAGTGTTATAGATTTATATAGAGTTATATATCGGTCTCTGGATTTGAAAATAATGACAAAATGTTTCATGGTTGTCTATTAAAACGCAGAAAATTGATAATGTTACTAGCTATTATATTAGTTCAGTAATGTTGTATGGCAAAACAACAACAATAACGGCTTTTACCTCATGCAGTAAGTAAAATAAGTGCTTTACAAGCATATATATACTTTATATTCTAAATAAAAAAATTGTTAGGTCTGTTTTTTCGATCTCTACATGTACATAATACATTATGTCGTGCTCATAATACATTTGACTATATTATTTAGATCATCTTCGTGCGCGATGAACTAACTAGTTTCTCACGCATCATATATCCGTCTTGTGCAATACGCGGCTCGCCGCGGCGGTATTGCACCGCTCACGGAATTGCAATATACAGGAAATGTAGGCATATCATAAAACTACGTTTCCCTAAATGGTGCGTGATTTTGTCATATACCGACGTATGTACCCTGATTAGGCTGTACTTCAATAGGACACCGCAATAGTTGATTAGTCGGTGTGTGGTATATTGTTATTTGGCGGCACGTGGAGAGCGTGTCATACTGCAAATCCGAATCTCATACATCACTATAGACTGTTTTGGAGGCGGCGGGGACTTATGGTATATAGAATACTATAGAAATTAGATGCTGTTACATTTATTTATTTATCAATTATACTTACTAGACTCTAAATATATTTTTTCAATGTCTATTTTTCGGCAAAAATAAAGTCCTTATAATCTGACGCTCGTATTAATGTACAAGTATTAGACCATGTCCATTCATTCGGAATATACTGCATTTCGCGCTTAGTGTAAATGTACCGAGATATTGCAGCGTTGCTGGTGACTTTCAGAATTTCGATGACCTGCACCGCGTTCAACTTCCTCATCGCCATCGGTTGATGAATCCGAGGTATTTTCATCCTCAGACACGAATTCTGGCTCAAAATCGTAAGGTTGCACATTGTGCAACCTTCTTATCATGGGCATTTCATCTGATTCAGCATCATAGTCGCTTAATTCCGACATTTTCACACACACTATACTGTTTTTGCGTGCTTTCCCTATGTACAAATGGTTTCGTTTTGTTCCCAATGACGTCACTTCCGGTTTTACGAGGAAGAGTTTTCCCCCTTTGATTTTTTTTCAATTTTTTAGCGTAGCCTGTTCGCCTTTTCGGTTTTTATCTTTAAAAACATATTTTCACTAAAAATACATCAATAGCATAGTTACCATCGTATTTATAATGATATTTGATAATTAAAAACATATCAACAACGGATTTGTTGATTTAGGACAAATTTCTGCTTTAACCTGGTCCACCTTTAAATGTTGTATGCAAATAAACCTACTGCTGTTTGTAGTGAAATTTCAAAATGTCGTAATTAGACATATACTTAAGGAAAAAAGAAACGCAACATTTTTAATAGGGTCAGTATAATGTGAAGTGTTATTTGTTCAAATAATCTTTTGTTATTTAACAGTGATCGAAAAACTGCCACCGATTCTTAAATAAAGCATGAAATACAAAATTTAACAGATGCACATATTTTTGTCTCAAGCACCTATGTTGGCGCTTCTGCACTCCATCAAAACAGCCGCGAAAACCGTCGTGAAACTGCCGTGAACATTAGGGGTCCTCCTGACAATCAAATACGTGCCAGGACTATTTCTAACCGAAATAAAATTACAGTTTTTAGTTAAATGCACGTCAAGATATTTTTTGCATGTCAAGATATTTGATGCACGCCAATATATTTGATGCACGCCGAGATATTTGCTTATTATACAGAGTTGTGTTTCTTTTTTCCTTTAGTATATATGTAATATGTATATATATATATATGTAATGGAAGCTTCCTGTTTTCATGCCACCTGTTGAAAAACAAGAAGCCAAAGAGGGCCTGTCAAGGGACTGAGGGATGCTCTATTGGCTAAGAATGGCTCTTTTAACAGGAGAGGAGGGATCAAAATGGGGGGCCAGATATGGCTGTCTTTTTAATTTTTCTGATCTTTTATACTGAAATAAACATGGTAAAGATGAACAAGTATTGAACTCACATCCCCAGGTTCCAAATTTAAATATATAAATAATTGAATTGAATGTTGTTTAACGGCTCATCAACACAGTATAAGTTATTTAGAGCCGCCCAAGAGAGAGGGGAAGGATACATAGGAATCCGGGAACCTGCCCTACTCTTATTATCGAATAGATTCCTATGGTTCTTTAACGTGCTCGGAGGATAGACCGATACACGGGACCGCCCGGTTTACGTCCCCATCCGACGGACGAGGCTAAGGAAAAGTGTAAATAAATAAATAAGTAAAAACAAATATTAATTCACTAAACCAATGAAACAAGTTTTAAAAAAAAATGAAAAAAATAAATCCACTGGGATCTGAACCTATGAACCATGGTTTCCTTAAAGGATATTAGATATGCCACAGTGAACTGAGAACATGGCTCTGAAATTAGCCTTTATTTGACAAGCTGTTAAAGGAACTAACCCGCCAAATAAAGGCAAAATTGCACTACAAAACCGTGTATCAAAACTCTATCCAAGTGTTCAGGTCATATAACAATGTATATGTGCCGATTAAAAGTAAAAGTTTATTAACAGGTTCTAAAAATACCCGTGATTGAATAACGTTATATGTAAAATGAATTATGAGTTGGTAACTCTTAATTCGATGCTCCAGTTTCGGGGTTTGGCCTACCAAATAACGGCAAAATTACACTACAAAACCATTCATCAAAACTCTATCCAAGTGTTCAGGTTATATAATAATGTACATGTGCCGATTAAAAGTAAAAGGTTCTAAATATACCCGTGACTGAGTATGCATAAAATGAATTATGAGTTGGTAACTCTTAATTCGATGCTCCAGTTTCGGGGTTTGGCCTACCAAATAACGGCAAAATTACACTACAAAACCATTCATCAAAACTCTATCCAAGTGTTCAGGTCATATAATAATGTATATGTGCCGATTAAAAGTAAAAGTTTATTAACAGGTTCTAAAAATACCCGTGACTGAATAACGTTATGTGTAAAATGAATTATGAGTTGGTAACTCTTAATTCGATGCTCCAGTTTCGTAGTTTGGCCTGGCTGGTTAAAACCTTTTATATTGTGTCTAAAGAGTTTAATGGATTCTCAAAATATGTAAGTTATATAATTATATACCTCATGGTCAGTAGGTTTAGAAACGGTGTACATATGCTGTACAATTTGGCAGTTGTTGGCAGGATAGCTACTTTAATAAATTAACTTCATTAGTACAGCATACAGATTCTATTTCATATCTTATAATTGTTTAAAGTGTTGATGATCAGAGCATGAACAGAATTAGACTCTGTTAATTACTTTAAAGACCAGGTATTTTGGGGAAAAGGACCCTTGTAAATTTGGGAAATTTCTATCGTAAAAACGGCCAAATTGGAAATTTTTTTTATAGATAAAATGGCCATACGTCAACATTTTGTAAGTTAGGGCGAGGTAAAAGCCTAAAAGGTATTATTAGGAGCACTATTACATCAATGAC
Organism: Cyrtodaria siliqua; assembly: GCA_037043455.1. Taxonomy (NCBI): domain Eukaryota; kingdom Metazoa; phylum Mollusca; class Bivalvia; order Adapedonta; family Hiatellidae; genus Cyrtodaria; species Cyrtodaria siliqua. Next base: position 70,823 of record JAWPHD010008374.1, on the reverse strand, counting down.
ATACCAGTGATATTGATTAGTTTGTAACATAACGGATGTATCAGTACAACATACATGTAAACTTGTATTGATTAGTATGTATTCATTTCATAAAATCGTCATTCACATACATGTATATACAAACATCAATAAGTCAATATACCAAACTTGATTGATTAGGGCCTACCACAGCATAATTTGTGACTCCACTGTGTTTTATTGGCCTTTGTCGGTATTTTATTGATCAGGAATTGTTACATAACAGGGTTTCTGCTCATATTAGTGATTGAATCTGGCTGGTTTATTTAAAGAGCTTGTACGAGATCTTATGGATATATAACTACTGTGTAAGTTTGATTAAGATAGGGTGAACAATGGAAGCGCTGTAGTGGTAACTGGAATTTCCATCTGTTCTTAACCAAATGTTCACAGAGTTTGTATAATAATAAGATCTGATAAAATAGTTTAACCACATATATCTGGTGATCATGCATATCAGACAGTATTAAAGTGCATGGCATAAAAGTTCCGAAGGCCGATCAGTGTAAGTTTCTTCAATTCAAGAGCAAATAACTGCCATCAATACCAACAGGTATTCATGATTGAAGAATTTGTCAATGATCTGATTATTATTCACATTCTGTAAAAAAGGTGTTAATATTGGATGTTGGCTAATTCAAGGGCAGATAACTCCCATCAATACCAACAGGTATTCATGACTGAAGAATTTGTCAATGATCTGATTATTATTCACATTCTGTAAAAAAGGTGTTAATATTGGATGTAAAATGGAAAGGCTATAGAGGCAACAAGGCCAAGTTATGCCATGTTTGCTAATTCAAGGGCAGATAACTCACTTTAATATTATCTGATAATTATGCATGATTGGAAAACTTGTCCAAGATCTGATTATTCAATACACATACTGTTTGGTTTCGATTGGATGGAAAATGGAAGTCCCATGATGGTAATAAGATCAAAATAAGTATTTTTTGCAGATTCAAGGGCAGGTAACTCACTTTGATACCATCCGATATATATGGTTAGCTACTTGTACCAGATCTTATTATACACACTCTGTAAACATTTGGTTAAGATCAAGTCTTGTTATAGTAACAATGGCAAATTATTAATTTTTCGATAATTCAAGGGTCATAACTGAGTCATAGGCGATTGTATCTGGCTGGTTCAAGATCTTTTCCGAGACTGTAAGGATCTATCTACTCTATAAGTTTGGGTAAGATCTGATAAAAAATATAAGGCCCACATATTAAGGCAAAATTATGCATTTTTGCCAATTCAAGGGCAGATAATTCACCATTATACCTGATTAAAGGACCTGTCTAAGACCTTATTATTTTGTACGAAACTGTGAAAGTCTGGTTTGCATTCGATACAATATGAAAAGTGCTATGGTGGTAACAAGACCAAATTACGTAATGTTTGTAGATTCAAAGGCAGATAACTCACCCTGATACCGTCTGATGTACCTAGTTGCAGAACTTGTCCAACAGCTTATTACAATACACATTTTGTGGAACTTTTTGCCATTACTGGATGGTGCCTTGGTTACTGAGAAATCATCTATAAACACTATACAGTCCTGGCCCAGAACTGAAAAACAAGAATATCAGAATTGTTGGTTACTGAGAAATCATCAATAAACATGATACAGTCCTGGCCCAGAACTGAAAAACAAGAATACAAGGGATGTTCCGTAAATAATGCGATTGGTATTGATACTAAAATACTATAATCATTTTTGATCGATTGTTTTTGCGATTTCCTTCAAGGTACTCCCACTTAGCCGAAGCACACATTTTGAGCCGCGGAATTTTTAAAACATTTTTCGTATTCATGAACAGGTACACACTTAAGACACTGGTAAAGCAGATCCCAAGTAATGACCTCTTTAATATAGGCCCTAATTTCAAGCACATTTTCTGCTCGTTTGCCAGTCATTTTACATATAGTGTAATGAATACGCTATAAAGCAATGTACATTGCACCAAGGTCAGTGAATGTATGAATGAGATTTTTACCTTTGACACGCGTCAGTGATCACTCTAGTGATATGAAGTGGTTTCATGTAAATATTGCACGAGTTCCGCGAAATAATACAGCAGTCACATTATTAACGGAACACCCCTCGTATCAGAAATGTTGGTGACTAAGAAATCATCTATAAACACTATACACTCCTGGCTCAGAACAGAAAAACAAAAATATCAGAAATGTTGATGGCTGAGGAATCAGCTATAAACACTATACAGTCCTGGCCCAAAACTGAAATATCAGAAATGTTGCTTTAATACTAAGAAATCATCTATAAACACTATAAACACTATACAGTCCTGGCCCAGAACTGAAAAACAAGAATATCATCAATGTTGCTGACTGAGAAATCATTTATAAACACTATACAGTCCTGGCTCAAAACTGAAAAATAAGAATATCAGAAGTGTTGGTTAGAGGAATCAGTCCTGGCCCAGAACTGAAAAACAGGAATATCAGAAATGTTGGTGACACACACAAAAATTGTATTATTGAAGTGATATCCGATAATCTTCTCAGTTTCATAAATAGAGGATCTTACATGAGTACTCATTCATTATTGAATTTATTAAACGAGTTGGCAAACTGATATAATGCGAGACTCTTGCTGAGCATTATATCATTTTTGCTAACGAGTTTATTTTTAACACGCGAAACTGACATAAACCGTGGGAATTGGATCATAGTCATTATGAATATTTTTTTGACAGCACATACTAGGCTTATTTGCATACTTATGTAACTAGTGGTATATCGAAAATATAGAATGGTGCTATTCCACTCCCACACTGTAAGTTATGTGATAAATTGTGTTATTTGTAGCTAGTTATTCCATTTCATTATTATAATTTGTAGAAATTATGTATGAAATCATCAAAGTATCAAATTTGTGAAAACCAAAGAATTCTCGAACCCGAGACCTTTGGACTACCACTCCGATGCTCTACCAACTGAGCTAACCGGACAGCACTGCAACATCAATCTACTTGTTAAATATCTATGAACCATGACATACTCCCTCTAAGGATGGAAATTATTTGCATGTTTCTCGCAGTTTACTCAGTCACGGTCCCCCGTTGGGCGTCAAATGTTATAGGGCTAGAAAGGCGTCAAATGTCATATCATAGGGCTAGAAAATGTGCAGCCAGACCGGGGCTCGACCCTGGTACGTTCAGACTACCATTCTGATGCTCTACCAACTGAGCTAACAGGCCGACAATGCAACATCAATCTACCTGTTAGATATCTATGAACCGTGACACGAATATACGCTTGTATGATAGCGATGCGATTCTTATGCACTACCCCGCGCTCGCTGCATACAGATTCCCCATGAGTTAAATACTAAAACAAATAATATGGGAACAACTGTATAAAATTGCCTGCCATATGTCAAATACTTGCAGGTTAAAGCTATATGGGAAGGGGCATAACTCAATAAAAATTAAAAACTGTGTTATAGGCTCCGAATGCATGAAGATTCACTACCAAATACTTCACAAGTTATAATCTGAGTGACTGGATTTTTATGTGATAAGGAACAACTTTTTAAAGTTTCATGACCATAGATCAAACACTTAGCAAAATTATGACCCAGGTTTAAGTTTGCATGTAAACATTTTTTGGAAAGGGGGATAACTCTATACAAATCGATCACTGAGTTATAGAACCTAAGGGACTGCATGAAAATAATAACAAGCAAATTCAGAGAATCATGGTCAACCGCCTGATAGGAACCACTATTAATGTCAAAATCAGATGAGATATAGTAAAAATCTTGACTTACAAAGAAGAAATTTGGCTTACTCTAGGATAAACTGGACACTGCAAACAAAATGGTGATCGGAATGGCATCACAGCAACTTCAATGGCAAATTAAAACAAGAGGCCCACGAGGGCCTGTATCGCTCTACTTGCTATATGGTGTCTGTGGTGGGGAACACAACAACGATATGCACAACTAGGCTTGGTATTGATTATTCCTGCCAAGTTTCACTGAAATCAAATCAGGGGTTCAGGAAAACTAGTCTGGATAAAGTTTGTGTATAAGGGGCCAAAACTCGGTCAAAAATCATTCAACTGGAACATGGCGATGACATGCACATCTAGGCTTGGTACTGATCATCCCTGCAAAGTTTCGTTTGAAATCCAGCCAGAGGTTCAGAAGAGACTAATCTCGACAAAGTTTGCATATTTAAACCTTTAAAGGGCAATATGATCAACCTTGCTCAGTTTCGCTGAAATCCGGCTAGGCATTAAAATTTGTCTGGGGGTTCAAGAGAACTAGACAAGACAAAGTTTGTGTACTCAAATATTTAAACCCATTACTCGACAAAATCATTCAACCGGAACACTGTGACAATATGCACAACTAGGTTTGATACTGATTATCCCTGCAAATTTTCATTGAAATCCAGCCAAATGAAGGCCTTATCAGCATTTTTAATTAAATCAAGGGCCATAACTCTGGTATCACTAATCTGATTTGGCTGGTTTTCGAACTTGTCCAAGCTTTCGTTGATATTAACAACCTGGTCAAGTTTGGCAAAGATCGGGTGAAAAATGAAAATGAAAGCCCTGTCATTTTAACATGGCAAAATACAGCATTTTTAACTAAATCAAGGGCCATAACTCTGGTGTTAATAGTCTGATCTGGCTGTTTTCGAACTTCTCCGAGCTTTAATTGATATTAACAATCTCTGCAAGTTTGGTAAAGTTAAAAAAATAACTGATGGTGCTTGTGTTCATAAGGCAGAAAATGGCATTTTTTAACAAAACAAGGACCATAACTCTGGTGTTACTGATCTGGCTGGTTTTCAAACTTGTCCGAGCTTTGAATGATAATAACAATCTGTGCAAGTTTAATAAAGATCAAATAATAAATGAAAATGCTGATAACGAGGTACATATATAATTTGCATATTTTGAGAATCCAAACTTTATAGACATAATATAAACAGCTTTAACCAGCCAGGCCAAACCTCAGAACTTGAGTGTCGAATTAAGAGTTACCAACTCATAATTCATTTTACGCATATTCAGTCACAGATATTTTAAGAGACCGTGAATAAAACTATACTTTAAAATGGCACATATACATTATTCTATGACCTTAACACTTGGAAGAAGTTTATATCAACGGTTCTGTAGTGTAATTTTACTTTTATTCGTGGGTTAGTTGCTTTAAGATTTTTGAAAAGGATTATCCAGTGAATATACTATGAAGCATTCCATTTTATTGCACTAAATTTATATTCGTGGATGAAATTAGACACCTAAACATAATAAATTCTGTTCATTTTGAAAAGACGCTTTATATAATTACCGGTATATAGTGTCAATCGTTTGACTCATAGAGATTACAATGAAGTTCAGTGTCATGACAACTTGAAAACATATAATTATTTTTCATGATAACTATTTGTTAATAGTTTATTTGTTAACGCCTTTTTACCTGGCATTCAGCCTGTATCATAACTATTAATACAGCAATATATATTTAATTTAAACCTGTCTATTGAATAAAATCGAAGCATGACCGACTTATAGGGTAGACACAATAAGATGGAAAACAGAATATTAATCTATGAAACACAACACTTAAGAACCTACAAGGACTAGCAGAGGATCATGTTGAAATAAACCAAAACTCCGAGGTAAGGTCATATTCAAATTATAATATATTGTAAGAAGAAGATACCATAGAAACATGTAACATATAATTATATATTCAGCTGTGTAAACAATAACATCATGTTTTACTCTTATTTCATCAAATGAATTGAATATTTAAGTGTTGAATTGTGTGTTTTTTAATAAAGTTTACAAAATTTGACAACAAGCTAAAGCTGGGGTTTTTTTTTAATGAACTTAAAACCCTGTTAAGAAAAAATGAGCCATGCAATGTTGACTAAATTGAATTTGATTTTTGAAATGTAGAACAATGAACAGGCCATCTGCACAATAGGCAATAATAACAGAAAATATTTCGTCAGACAAGAAAAAAGGTTAAAAATGCAGGAGGAATATATGCACAGATCAATATCTGAAGATCTAAACAGAAGTTTTGAATCAAGTTGTTTTAATGAAGAGTCAAGGAGCATGTTCGTAGATACATGCAAAAAAATAGATGTATTAATTAATTTTGACAAGATTATGAGGCTCCCTGATACTGATATAGATATACTTGTATATAAAGACTTCATCCAGGCAGACCCTGGAAAATGCAAAGACCGTAAGTCCTCCAATTACCCATATGTTTGCATGGTAAAGAATAAAACAACCGCCATAGGCTATACTAAACTACAACTTTACCTTAATGGCGAGTCTGCAAAAAATATAACAAAGCTGAAAAGGTACTATAGTTTAGACACTTTAGCAAAAGACAGCAATTATAGCTGGTTTATCACAAACATAATTAAACAAATAGCAGAAAAAATAAAACATGGCCCAGCTCTTACACGAAAACCGTTTGAGGGAAACAATCCTTTAGACTATGTACGTGCTTACACGTGTAAAGATTTGCCAGAAGGAGTAACTCTGTGGTTTCAACGTAAGCGCCCTTATGGCTGGCCCTCTCCAGTGACTTGTGAACTTTTTTAAAAAGATGGGATGTTTTGTTGTAGGAGTAGGACATTTAAAAAGCTCAGAGAAAGATTTAGAGTGGAGGATATCCTTCTCATATCAGGAAAGACATCTCATGCTAAACTTAAACCTAACACAGTACAGATGTTACATACTTCTGAAGCTAATCAAAAAGGATATTTTGAAAGAATTTTATAATTCAGACTTCATTAGTTCCTACCATTGCAAAACAGCACTGTTCTACACTATTGAGAACAATAGCCAAAAAATTTGGAGACCAGATAATCTATCAGTTTGTTTATTTTTATGTCTTCTGCAATTGTATAAATGGATAGTGGAGAAAAACTGTCCAAATTATTTCATTCCAGAGGAAAATATGTTTGAGACAAAACAGATTGATGAACAACAAGCTAAGAATGTAAAATTGATCTTAGATACTTTTTTCTCTTCATATTATGATACGTTAGCAGAGTTGATAAAACCGCTTTATCGTTACCGTTGTTTCAATGTTAAAGCTACGGCAATGGAAAAAAACGCGAGATTTATGAGACTTGAATTGACTGGTATGACCAGATATGTGAATCACATTAAGCCTTTATTTGCGACTAACATTAAAGAGGTTATCTTGTACCTAGAAGACTTTATGGAGCGTATGGAAATTATAAGTGAAGTTTTACAAAGAAAGGACCAAGTTACAACCTTCCAACCATTTACAGAGAACACCCTGTGGTTACTTATGAACAACCCATTACTTGTTCAAGATGAGAGCAACATTGACATTCTGTGTTCCAATAAGAATATAATTCTAGAAATGTTTAAGCATGTGAAACAGCACATACGTAGTAAAATTGCTTGTTTGTTTCTGGCTAAGTTTCTTCAAGATACTGGTAATGAACTACGGAATTCGCTTGAAGGAATGAAATATGAACAAGAAGCACTTAATGTTGATGCTTGCCAGTATTATATGAAAAAGGCAAGTGTTTTTTTTAAGAACGGTCAATATTGCTTGTGCAGTGAAACCTTAACAAAATCCATGATTATGGCTCAGCCCATTCCACTGCTGTGCAAATGTCCTAATGGCAGAAAAATGAAAAACAATTATCAAGAAAATGTTTATGGAGAAAGGCTAAACAATGGTTTGAAAACTACTCTGACCTCTGATATGAATGCAGAAGAGAAATGCTATATAAAATTCCCAATTGTCTTATATTTGACAGTTTGGAAATGAATATGGTTCCCATACCTCATACTTTTGAGGGGTACCGGTCATTTGGAGTACCTGGACCCACTGTAGAGCTAATCTATGTTGACATCTGGTATAAATGGGTAGTGACTGATCCAAGTGTTTACTTGTGGTTTCTGCAGTACAAAAATTATGAATTGCTTAATGATTTTGGCGCAGGGAACCATGCTTTTCACAAGCTGAAAGATATCATATTAGACGGTTTACTGTGTGACACAGTAGTTCATCTCGAGACGGCACTTAATGCACTGGGGCACATTGACGTCACCAAGGGGTGGTACAGACTGGCTCTACAATGCTTCAAGCAATCTTGGGTAATAAGGCCTTTGCAAAATGCTGCTAAATGGCATGTAATGTTCATGCTATTTGCCGAAAAGTACATATGAGATGGCAGGAATTTGTGATTGGGTCAAATAACAAAATACTTTACTTTGGATTGACATGTATAGTTGTTCATTAACAAAACATTATAATACAAAATAGATTGCTTGTTTGAATGGTGTTTTACATCATTTTTAGCACATGTTAGGCCATATATGACATCAATTTGTTTGTAGTAGAGGCAGACCACCTAATTTTTCTTGGTTAGAACCAGTTGTGTATACCTCCCGCCATCCTTAAGAATCAACAAAATGAAATAGAAGTTCTTCAATGGTACTGAAATGTTCCGGGAAAAACTTTTGTTCAAAAGAAACTATCAGTTTATAAATTGTCTTTAGGCAATAGAAGAACTTGTGAGAAAGCGTTGATTCTTACGAATGGCGGGAAGTATACAGTACCAGGAACAAGAGGGCCTGTATCGCTCTCCTGGCTATATGGTGTCCAAGGTGGTGGTGTTGAGTCGGGATTTGGGGGGGCGTGGGGAGTGTCAGATATGGCAGTATCAAAATATTTTTTTATAAAGTGTCTTCAATTACAAAGATATAGGGGGAGGGATGTATTTGGCTCAAGTATGGCTAGCTTTAAAACAAATCAAACTTTCATTAATATAAACACCAAGTTTGACATGTGACCCAGGGGCGGGGCCAAATTTGACTGCAGGGTCACCATTTGAACAAACTTGGTAGAGGACCATAAGCTGATGGTAAATACATAAGCTGATGGTAAATACAAAATATTAAACCTCTAGCTCTTGTAGTTTCAGAGAATATTTCTTTAAGTGTTTCCCTATGTAACTCTATGTAAAATCTGATGTTAATGGTCATTCAAACTTATCCGAGCTTTTCATTAATATTAACAATCTGGTAAAGTTTGGTAAAGATCGGATGGAAAATGAGTCCCTATTGTCTTAACGAGGCAACAGTTAACAATGGACAACTTGCCATCCCATAAATTCTACTGGCCGAATGAAAAAATTGAACCTATGAAACAAGATTTCTTATGAAATATTTTCTTTTAAAAAAATGCCTCCAGTGAGATACCGGTATGAACCCACGACACCTGGGGTTTCCAGTGTACATTACCAAATATTGAAAAAGGGACATAACTCCGGTGTTACTGGTTGGATCTGGCTGGTTTTCAAACACGTCTGAGCTTTCATTGATATCAACAATCTGGCGAAGATGGGAAAGATCGAATACAAAGTGAAGGTGCTAGAGTGTTCACAAGGCCGAACATGGCATTTTTCAATAATTCAAGGGCACATAACTCTGGTGTTCCTGGTCCGATATAACTGATTTAGAACTTGTCCGAGCTTTCATTGATATTAATAATCTGTTAAAGTTTGGTAAAGATCGGATGAAAAATGAAGGCCCTATCATCTTAACAGTAGAGCTAGAAATGGGGTGGTCTGCCTCTACTACAAAACAAGAGGGCCAGGATGGCCCTAGATCGCTCAGCTGGTAATCATGGGCAACAAGTCTGGCATGAGTATTTTTATCATTCTTCGTCCGTCTGTCCGTCCGTCGTAGTCGTCAACTTTTGCTTCAACTTCTCAGAAACCGCTTGGCCAATTTTGACCAAACTTCTGTTAAAGTTTGGTAAAGTGAAGGCCCTATCGTCTTAACAGTAGAGCTAGAAATGGGGTGGTCTGCCTCTACTACAAAACAAGAGGGCCAGGATGGCCCTAGATCGCTCAGCTGGTAATCATGGGCAATAAGTCTGAAGTGTCTAGTCTGGCATGGTTTTTTAATTGTCCCACTTTTCTCTAAGAATGAGATTTCAGAACAAACAGTCACTGACCTTGAAACATTCCTGTGAAGTTTCACGAAAATCTGTCAAGCAGTTTCAGAGGAGTAGTCGCTATAAGTTTGTACTATATAACTCTATGTAAACAAAGATGGGGCAGCCATGTTTAATGTCAAATCAAAGTAACTTTCGACAAGGATTAACAAGTCCCATATCAATATCACTTATAGTTTTCAAGAAGTCGTCAGTATAAACTTGTTGTTTAAAAATCTATTTTTAGCCATAGTGGCCATCTTGAATTTCTGGCCGGCCTTAAATTTTGCCAGGATCAATTAGACATCAAGAGCAACATTCCTGTGAAGTTTCATGAGAATCTGTCATGTAGTTTCAGAGGATTAGTCACTACAAATTTTTATTATATAACTCTATGTAAACAAAGATGGCCACTGGCGCCATGTTTAATGTTGAATCAAAATATTTTTTGACAAGGATCAATACCTTGTCATGGTGATCATTTTAGAAAAAGTCCCATATCAATATCAGTTATAGTTTTCAAGAAGTAGTCGCTACAAACTTGTTTTCTAAAAATCTATTTTTAGCCGTGCCGGCCATCTTGAATTTCTGGCTGGCCTGAAATTTTGCTAGGATCAACCAGACACCAAGAGCAACATTCCTGTGAAATTTCATGAAATCTGTCCAGTAATTTCAGAGCAGTAGTTGCTACAAGTTTTTACTATATAACTCTATGTAAATGGCAGCCATTTTTAATGTCGAACCAAAATGATTTTCGACAAGGACCAACATCATGTCATGCTGTTCATTTAAGAAAAACTCCCATATCAATATCACTTATATTTTTCAAGAAGTAGTCGCTAAAAACTTGTGTTTTTAGCTCTACTGATCAGAGATCAGCAGAGCTTATGCCGTGGTGCGGTGTCCATCTTCTGTCCATCTGTCTGTCTGTAAACTTTTTTTTGTAGCGACTACTCCTCTGAAACTACTGAATGGGTTTTCATGAAACTTTAAAGAAATGTTGCCCATGAAGTCTAGCTGATCCTAGCAAAAATTCATGTTGATGTGAAATCCAAGATGGCCACCAAATCTAAAAACAGATTTTCAAAAAAACAAGTTTGTAGCGACTTCTTCTTGAAAACTCTAAGTGATATTGATATGGGACTTTTTCTAAAATGATCAGCATGACATGATGTTGGTCCTTGTCAAAAATCATTTTGATTCGACGTTAAACATGGCTGCCGGCCATTTTTGTTTATATAATGAAAACTTTTGGCGACTACTCCTTTGAAACTACTAGACGGATTTTCATGAAACTTCACAGGAATGTTGCTCTTGATGTCTAATTGATCCTAGCACAATTTCAGGTCGGCCGGAAATTCAAGATGGCTACCACAGCTAAAAATAATTTTTCAAAAAACAAGTTTGTAGCGACTACTTCTTGAAAACTCTAAGTGATATTGATATGGGACTTTTTCTAAAATGATCAGCATGTCATGATGTTGGTCCTTGTCGAAAACCGTTTTGATTCGATGTTAAACATGATGTAAGCGGCCGTCTTTGTTTACATAGAGTTATCTAGTAAAAACTTGTAGCGACTACTCCTCTGTAACTACTCGACGGATTTTCATGAAACTTCACAATGTTGCTCGATGTCTAATTGATCCTTGCAAAATTTCAGGTTGACCGAAAATTCAAGATGGCCACCATGGCTAAAAATAGATTTTCAAAATACAAGTTTGTTGCGACTACTTCTTGAAAACTATAAGTGATATTGATATGGGACTTTTTCTAAAATTATCAGTATGACATAATGTTGATCTTTGTCAAAAATTATTTTGATTTACATAGAGTTATATAATGAAAAATTCTAGCAACTACTCCTCTGTTACTCCTCTGAAACTACTTGACGGATTTTCATGAAACTTCACAGGAATGCTGATCTAGCTATCAAAAACCTATCAGTAGAGCTTCAAGGTCATTGACCTCTTGTTATACTTAGTCAAATTGTGTTTAATATGAGTATATAAACTGATAATCGTAGGACTGGAATACATTCTATGAACAAATATTTAGTTCTGACAGTAACTAGAAGATACATATCTCCAATCTTTGCAAGTCAACATTTTACATAGAATTATTTTTACAAGTGCAAGATGATATGAATGTGGAATGCCTGAAAATGAACCATGCTTTTTTGGGGTAAAATTCTAAAGAAACTTATTTTACATTTATTTTTATTGTATGATTGCATTTCTCCAGAAATATTCTTATAGAGCTTTTAGTTCATTTGAAGGAAGAATGCAATATTTTGGTAGAAATCAAACCAGAGGATATTTTTCTAGGCACCAAGTGCTTAACAGACATTGACAATATTTAATTTAATTTATTGCTTATCTATATAAAGTATATAGTCTTGCAAACTTAGAAAATGTCTTCCAATTTATTCTGTTGATATAGAACAAGTTAAACAGTTTAGACATACTGAACTGTTCTCGATATACATGTACCCATTAGCAAACGGTAATAAAATATTAAAACAAGCGGCCCAAGAGGGCTTGTGGACGCTCTACTGGCTAAAACAGCTCTTATATCAAGGGTTGTCATCATAAAATTCCCATCACTATTTCTTTTAAAACATTGCAAAAAACAACAACACAAAACAACAACACCCACAACAGAAACTTAAACCCTTGACCCATGACCTTGATACTGATTGTCCTTGCCAAGTTTCGTTGAAATTCGGCCAGAGGTTCAGCAGAACTAGTCCGGACTAAGTGTGTGTATTTAACCTTGTAAAGTGCCACAACTCCGCCAAAATTATTTCAACCGGAACACGGTGATGATATGCTCAACTAGGCTTGGTACTGATCATCCCTGCAATGTTTCGCTGAAATCCAAGCAGGGTTTCAGAACTAGCCCGGATAAAGTTTTTTGTAGTAAAAAACTTTTAAAGGGCCATAACTCTGTCAAAAATCATTCAACCGGAACATGATGATGATATGCACAACTAAGATTGATACTGATCATCCTTGCCCAGTTTCGTTGAAATCCGGCAAGGAGTTCAGCAGAACTAGTCCATACAAATTATGTGAATTAAAACCTTTAAAGGGCCATTGCACCAACAATCATTCAACCGGAACAAGGTGACAATATGCACAACTAGGTTTGGTACTGATCATCCTTGCAAAGTTTTTCTGAAATACGGCAAAATGAAGGCCTTATCATGGCAATCTGGCAACGTTTGGTAAAGACTGGATGAAAAATGAAGGTGCTAGAGTTTTAACACATTTTTCAATAATTCAAGGGCCATAAATTCGGTGTTCTGGTCCAATATGGCTGTTTTTCGAACCTGACTAAGCTTTCATCAATATCAACATTCTGGAAAAGTTTGGTAAAGTTAGGATGCAAAATGGAGGCGCTAGAGTGTTGAGAAGACAAAATATAGCAATCTTCGTTAATTCAAGGGCACTAACTCTGGTGTTACTGAACTTATCTGGCTGTTTATTTTAACTCGTCCAAGCTATCATATCTGGTAAAGTTTGGTATGAAGAAGAGGTTAATGACCTTAAAGCTATACTGATAGGTTTTGATAGCAGCATTCCTGCGAAGTTTCATGAAAATCTGTCAAGTAGTTTCAGGAGTAATCGCTACAAGTATTTACTATATAACTCTGTGTAAACATAGATGTCCGCTGGCAGCCATGTTTAATGATGAATCAAAATGATTTCGACAAGGACCAACATCATGTCATGCTGATCATTTTAGAAAAAGTCCCATATCAATATCACTTATAGTTTTCATGAAGTAATCGCTACAAACTTGTTTTTTAAAAATCTATTTTAACCGTGGCAGGCATCTTGAATTTTCGACCGACCTGAAATTTCTAGGATCAACTAGACATCAAGAGCAACATTCCTGTGAAGTTTCATGAAAATCCTTCCAGTAGTTTCGGATGAGTAGTCGCTACAAGTTTTGACTATATAATCCTATGTAAACAAAGATGGCTGCTGGCAGCCATGTTTAATGTCAAATCAAACGATTTTGACAAGAATCAACATCATGTCATGCTGATCATTTTAGAAAAAGTCCGATATCATTATCACTTACAGTTTTCAAGAAGTAGTCGCTACACACTTGTTTTTTAAAAACCTATTTTTAGCCGTGGCGGCCATCTTGAATTTCCAGCCGACCTGAAATTGTGCTAGGATCAACTCAACCTCATGGTCGCCATTTGAACAAACTTGGTAGAATACCACGGTATTCGTTCATATAAGTTTATAGAAGGAGTTGTCAAAATCTGTCGTACGGTTCTTGAGAATAAGATTTTTTAAGGTTTTGACTATTTTAGTTATGGCGGCCAAAAACTTGGTGAGTGTGTGTAGCGTGTGGGGGAGGGGGAAGGTTCTGCTGTTCTGCTGTATGAAGCAAATAAGTTCTGAGATAATGGTTTATATTTGGACACACAACACAGAACTGAATAACTATGTTTATTTTATACTCATATGCAACTGCATGCCTTCACACTGCCTAATTGTCATCTATTGAATACTGAAATGCCAGTGTGTGCCTTAACACAGGTAAATTGCTTCTCTCACAACTTAATAAAGATATTTCAGTTACAATATATGTTAAACAGATGAAGACGACAATGACAACGATGGCGACATTAGGATGTTGACAATAGCTAGGCTATTCGTTTTTTTTTCAAAACATACCAGATAAAATTCGAACATTTCTTCAAATATTGAAAATGATTCGTATACAAGATTTGCAGTATGAATCTCACGACAGAGTACACATACATGTAACTACCTCAGGAGAGACGTATCTTTCACCCGTAGTAGTGTCTTAAAAAGAAAAATCCTTCTTAATTACATAAAAGAAACATGTTGTTTATGTTTAATGGGTTGTGACATTACGGTCCGGACTTGAAATTGCGTACCTGTTTTTGACCTATGAACTGCAACTGTGACCTTGACCTTTGAGGTACGGCCCTAGGTTTTGCGCGCGACACATTGTCTTGTTATGGTGATCACTTGTACCAAGTTAATAAAAAAATATATGCAGGGGTTTTAATAGTACAGTCCGGACACGAACTGCGGAATGAAGGAGGGACGGACGGTGCGATTACTATTTCGGGGGCATAATAAAAACTATAATATGCTTCACCAATTTCCGTTTTTGGTGATATTAACACCTTTTGTAGGTCAAAGTTTATCAGGTGAATATTTTTTTCTTTACATGCCATTTCTTTATCTTCATTTTTCATGTTTCTAACATCTTCTTTTCTAAGTTGATGTGCAATGTATTCTTCTCTTTTTCCAAGTTGTTCTTCATCCAGCATTTTGTAAATTTCACAGAAGGAACACAAGTCTTTTTTGGGTTTGTGAAATTCCATGTTTTATTCCGTGTTAAAAATACTTTCATATAGCCAGTATTTCTGAGCACTTCTCCCACTCTGCTTACACTTTTCACAGTATAAATTATACATTTTTCTAACTGTCAATTGTTTGTCAAGATACTTCTTTTGGCTATCCTTTCGGCAGTAATGTGAGTCAATGGCTGGAAATTCTTTAATATCACATCATGGATACGTAATGTCTATTATAACTAAGATGTTTGAAATAATTTTCGAATATAAAATATTTATGTTCTTAATTTCTTAAACAAAACACCTTCATTCAACAAGGTAACGTAAATTACGGTAACGTAGGTATCAAAGGTATTAACATTACGAGAAACAAAATTTTGTAGTTTAAAAAGCATAAATAATGTTCAAAATGAGTTGTTACAATCTATTATGTTTAAAGGAATGCTGCAATAAAATTTTAATAGTTTATTGGATGATTTGTTCTATTTTTTCTTTTAACATGCAGAAAATAGAAAATGATTTAAAAACACGTAATTTAACAGACATTACAAGAACCAAACATTATGGAATAATTTTCGGATGTAACATCATTAATGTTCTTAATGTCTTACGTTAAAAAACTTAATAAAACAAGGTAACGTAAATTACGGTAACGTAGGCTTAGTAATGCAGGTATCCAAGATATAAAAAGTAAGTGAAAAGAAAGTTTGTATTATAAAAGGCATGAATATTGAAGACAATTTAAAATACAAACCCTCTCTTCCATACATTTTTAGTCTTCAAAATGCAGTAAAATTAATCATTATTTTATAGGTACGTTAACGTATTCTACACCCTGTAACACGATAAAGCCCCAACGCTCAGATGGCACACGTTCCAAAATGGTCTACACATAATGGGCTTTCGTAAAAATAGAGTGTACAAAATTCCCCCTGGGGGTTTGGGGGGAGGGGGTGGTAGGGTTTCTCCTACTAGCTTACAGCCTATGGTTATACTTATCATACATTAGATGGCAAATATAGTTTTACCTTTACTGTTAGTACTATATTACAATTATAAATTACAATAGCGTCCATTCATTTGTTTGCCAGTCATTTTTTAAAGAATTGTATATGTTTTTAACAGTCTATGATTTTAAACATAATCGTAACATAATCATGATCTAAAGAATTGTATTATATTATTAAAGCAAATACGAGACTCGATGTATAACAAACAATTTTTTTAATATACGGATTTACGGTGTAATTTATTCTTCATAGCTAGTGCAAGACATTCAACCGCCTTTGTTTGTTTTGTTTTGTTTTGCTAAAGTGTAAGATTTCAATGCATGCGGTATCTAAATGACACTCGTGACATTCAAGTACATTGATAAAAATGTTGGCTTACTGTATGGGTGTATTTCCTTTCAAATAATTTCAAATAAAGAAATTTAATACGATATATGAATATCTACATTTAAGAATTATGCTCCCTTTAATACAAAGAAGTTTTATTAATGCATTGTTTTAATATTAACATTTGCAGTTGCATTAATTTGTAGTTGCATTAATTATTGTTCAAACTTAAAGCAAGACATGAACTAACCTCTGTAAAGGTTTTGGCTGTTAAAAATGAATATTATTGTTAATCTGTATACCGGTATCTAAGGAAGAAATATAAAAAGATTGGACAGGGAAAGTAGCATTCAAGGAGGACAGTCAACCACAAAACACAGAAACAAACATGGAAACAGACAAACAAGAAGGCAAAAGTAATAATAAAAGTAAACAACATCACAAACACAAAAAGGTTGACAATAGGGCTACCGCCTTGGAACGGTCAGTGGCAAAGTAGGCCACTGGGGGTTTAAACCGGTTCTAGGGTGCACCAAACCTCACACTTACCCTACTGTCATCCCATTAAAACAGGACAGTGTAAATAAAGAAATCCCCACCATGATCTAATCTCTAACCAACAAGGCAGCATCAACAGGCAACAAAAGTAAAACACAAATATGCTCGTGTAAATATAATACAAAAAACAATAGCCTAGAAAGCCACAATGAAGGTACTCAATGACTTGGCAGAAGCCAGAGCAGTAAGAGAATACACCATTAAGGGCACGGCAAGAAAGATCATGGACAAACAATTTTATAAGCAATGTTGTTGTTTTTATACAATAACACATATTATGTTGTGTTAACTTTGGAAAATAAAAGTATGTTTAAATCAATCAGTATATCTCCATAAACATTGACATCAAAATTATTCACATACTTTTATATGGATTAAAAGAAATTGATAGAAACTGGTTGCAACATTTGTTTGTTTCGTGTTTATTTTTCAGCACATTTTAGGCTATGAATGACTTCAACTTTTTTTGGGGTAGGCAAACCACTCACTTATTCCTGGGTAGAACCAGTACTGTTATACCTCTTGCCATCCATTTATTTTGACTATTTGCACTGGAAAAAATAGTTATATCAACGCATTACTGTTATAGCAAAATGTTTTAAATCACAAAGCTGCAATTCAACTTGTAACAAGAAACTTGTCTTACCTTCAAAAGAGCATTTGGTTATTCTTGTTGTTATGCCAACATGCTGAAACTTAATTTTGGGACCATTCTCATCAATATCATATACTTCGCCTCGCAGCCCATTTACAAGCCTGACGGTCAGGTTGCGTAGAAGAATAACTGGTATCCCAATTTTTAACCATAGTTTCTTTGGAACTGTTAATCTGTCTAATCGTATTTTATCCTCTCCTTCATCTGTGGCACAAAATTCAAAAAGTTCATCAGGAAAGTCCAAAATGGTTTTTCTATTAAAGTCATCCAAAATTTAATTTTTTGAAAAAAGATTGATATCATATGATGGTAGCTCTATGTTCAGTGAGTTTATAAAGTTGATTGTATCTTCAAATGGAGTACCTTTGGATACTTCTTGGATAGTTATTATCAGTCTCTTATCACATTGGCAAACAATTTCACTCAGCACAACACAATGAGGAAATACTGAACTGACAAATTTGGCCTCAAAGCAATATGCTCCATATCTGAGGCAGATAGGAAAATCCAATATGGCGGATTCTCTGTCATGGTTACCTCAAAGCAATATGCTCCATCATCCCCATAACCAGTATCTTTTACTAGGACTACTTGAATGCCGCCAAACATTTGTGATGGATCCTTTAAAGCTAGAACCTCGGAAATCGACTCTAAGGTTCTAGCACTAATCATAGAGCACTCATCTATGATAAGAACATCTGTCTCTGTTATATGTTTCAGAATGTCGGAATGTTTTGGGCTGTTGATAATCCAGGGACCAATTTCTTTGGGACCATGCTGTCCATCTTCTATGCCCGCAAACCTGTGTACGGTAGTAGCCTGTAACAAGAAATCAGTAGAACCAATGGATACTCCCCGAATATAGGTACACAATTTACTCCACCAAAAATCATTCAACCGGAACTTCTTGATAATATGCACTTCTAGTTGTTACAGTTCTAGTTATAAGTGACTCTGAAATACACTTGAGTATACAGGTTTAATGTTAAGACTGATTGACAACAGTTATGAAATGAATACATACACATGCGATGCTAGCAGCCGATTGGTTGGTTTAATATGTACTATAGAGATCAGCTGTACAATGAGTAATCTTATTAAGAGATGCACAGGGGTTTACCCTACTGCATGTTAGTAGATACTGTTACATCTTTCTTTAAACGAAATAGAATTAAGGATCAACTCTGAAGTAAAATCAGTACATATGATAATTAACATATATGATGATGGCTGAAGAGATAAATGTTACACTAGTCATCATACTGATACTTCCTGTGAAGTTTCATGAAAATCGGTCAAAAAACTTGGGAGTTGAGCGGACAACAAAACAGGATGAACATATGGACTGACAGGATGGCAACTATATGCTCCCCGAATAAAAATAATTTCCATAAAAGTATGGTAATTAACTGTTACAATATATTTTTATAATAGTGTGTCAATGCCAAACATTTGTAACACTCCCTCCCAACTCCACCTTTCTGTCTCATGTCTTCCATTGCTTATCAGCATGCTATGAACAAACATTTGAATGCTGTGCAGTTATGAAGACTTCAAGGGGTACTTTTTTGAGATTTTTGTCAGGCTAGGTGTTTTGTCCAGGGGAGAGGTGGAGGGAGTGACGGTGGGGTGGGGGGGGGTATAAGTTCATAAACGTGCTTCTAGGGTGACAAAGAACCTAATCCGAGCCTTCTCTGACCTTACCAGCCCTTTTTACGATTTTTGATATTTCATCTGGCTGTGTACGGTCAGAGGAACTCCTATAGTAAAAACACGGGGATCTCCTCTCCCTCGCGGGTGAGGAACTACCCTCTTGGTTTTAAATCAATATATCTATGTAAGTATTCATTGTATTAACATTTCAAGCATATAAACCGATTATCAATATATTTATTTACCTATCTGAACCGAAATATTTGTTTTATTGACCTTAATAAAGTTGTAACGGTCAACCGTTTCAGACGAAGTGAAAAAATATTACATTTCCAACATTTGTTATTATTCAGGTCAAATGTCACGTGATCGTGACCGGTGCGCCGATAAATATTTCCCGCAAAATTAAAAAAATCTAAATTGCGACAAACTTTTCCTTTTGGCACTAGCAATACTCTGAACAACATTCAATTGTTTATTTTTAAAGTTTAGACCCTAACTGTGCCCCGAGAAGAGTTTGTTCCACTCCAAAAATCCCTCGATGCTGTCAGTTGATAGTGGACCTTTGATGAGGGGAATATAAATGCTCGCGAGAATATCACGGGAATTTAATTAATATGCAAAATGACAATATGGCGGATATAGTAAATAAAAGTGTACTTCAAAACATATATGTTTTATTGTGTCACTACCATCGATAAAGGTGCAGTTTTATCATTGCAACTTGGTATAATAAACATTAATCGGTCGATCTGTTGAGCTAAATTATCGTAAAAAATCGACCTGACACCGCAAACATCGTTGAAAGTGCATGACTGTGCATTTTTAGTAATCCCCCGGTTTTCACTATAGGAGTTCCTCTGACCCTATAGAGCCGCAAAAAAAAAAAATTAATTAAAAAAGGCTTTTAGGGTCAGAGAAGTCTCGGATTACAAAGAACCTAAATATAAAAATAGTTACCTCTAACCGTTGGTCTAGTGTGTTAAAATACACGTTTAATGCTCTTTTGAAATTTTTCGTATTGGCGAGCAAAGTTACATAGAACGTCAGAATAATAAAAAAAAACTGCATAGGAGCCAATTTATTAGGCTAACCGTTGGTCATATACAAGGCACGCAATACCCGTTGAGCACGAAAGTGCTACCTTTTTTCCGTCGGATCTCAGATGTTCTACAATCGCTGAAACAACTGTCGACTTCCCCATGCCCGTCGATCCCAAAACAATTTAGTTATGGCCATCTAAGGCCATTTTCAGTGCAAAACTAATGCAACCTTTTTGTGTTTACATGCTTTCCCGCAATACGTCTAAAATCACTGGTAACCCGTTTTAAATATTGCCTCGACCAATGAGATCCCGTTTACAAAAACGGCCTTCACCTTGTAAAATATGGCTGCCGATATGAAACACAATTTGACAGTTGTAAACAGAAGAGAAAATGTAGCTTTCATTGAATTAACTGGTAAGAAAAACTATTAGCACTCATTATCTGCGGTGACGACGATCGGTGGTCTAGTTACGTACGCAACTGCCATTAGTGTTGCTGTTTACAGAGTGACGGTGTTTAGTCACGACTCACGGGGTCTTCCGGCTAAAAATTTGGACCAGTTTTTCGACGTTTCGATGTCGATTTCTCGGTACTGTATTGAGCGATATTAAAATATATACCAATGTTGGACACCTGGAACACTTGGGTATAGGAGGCATGCAGAGTTAAAGGATGTGCTCTTTTAATTAAAACAATATTCAGCATAAGACTGAAATTAGTGAGAATGAAGTGTATGCCAAGTGATTAGCTTCCGGGTCAACTCGTACTTAAGTCAACCCGTACTTAAGTCAACTCGTACTCATTTTGGTCAACTCGTACTCATTTATTTTTTGGTTGTTTGTTTATATTTTTTTAGAATGAAATTATAATGAATGGTGTTGTAATATTCGATGCAGGAACAAGCGTACCATTACATAACCGTACCAGCGTATAAATGTACCATTTTAGGAGCAAGCGTCCCATGTATATAATATATAGTGGTAACATAGGTGCTGATTTGTTTGTGGTTTTCAGTGCGACTTGATGATTATAATGGTGATGATTGCATGATAATTGCATGGTGAGATCATTTTTTATAAGATTTTAATAAGGGAATATGAATAATTTTGCACATGCTTGTTTCAGTTGTTAGTAGTTTTATTTAATTAATATATACACAACAAATAAAGATATAGAAGACAAATATAAAGATTTACATTCAAGGCCAAAAATAAAATTATGTTTGTTTCCTCTTCCCGACCGACCCACCGAAAAAATTTTTTTTTTTGTATACGTTGGGTAAGAGTGTCTGACCAAAGAATGTATTCCAGTTTTTATCTCAAATAAAAGAAATGAAATAAAAAAAATATTTTACCTACCTACCTACCCAACCCTTTTTTGCATGGGTCGGGAAGGGGAAACAAACATAATTTTATTTTTGGCCCAAGACAGAAATGAAAGATATTTACATTCTTAAACAGAACTTTTGAAGATATAATTTATTTTATTTCAACAATTAGCACTTTCGTCATTAACAAGATAAGTTACAAATACTAAAGCAACAGATAGCCGGGATACACATTAACAATGACAGAAACAGGAGATACCAATATAGTTGACGTCATGTTCTACATGAAATCGCCGAACTGATGTTGTTGATGCTGCTATCTAGTTGTCTTCCTCGCCGTGATCGTCTGCTGTTGCCGGGATTGGTCCTAGTCCAAGTAGGTGGCTGTAATCTCGTAGAAGTCTCGATGTCGTTATGTCCCCCATCTTCATATTGGTCCCATAGGTCAAACAGTCGTCCGTGGATCCGTTTGTACTTTTGTCTGTTGTTGCGTGTCAGCAGATTTTCGGAGACCATCCCGATCTGCATGTTGACTTCCGCAGCTTCTGCCCGTAGACGGGGGACGAGCACATAGAATGGACGTGTGCTCCCGCTCATCATTTATGAGCGTCCACTTTATTTACTCACTGAAATGTTTGTCCGTGTTTGTGTTTCATTGCGCTTGTATCAAAATGAAACATGCGTTTGCGCGTCCGTCTGAGCATGTGTAATTCAAGCAACTAATTAATGCTCTCCAACTGGGAGGAAAATAAAGAATCAAATCAAAATGAAACATGGGTTTGCGCGTCTGTTTGAGCGTGTGTAATTGTTACTTTTTTTCTTTTTGAAAGCGTACTGCGCTTGTAACAGCCGACGGAAAACAAAATGCCAAAACTGAGTTAAATTAAATTCTGCAAATGAGGAATACTAGTATTAAGAACTGTTTATGTTATTATATTTTCATAGACATAGTATTACAGAGGGAGATACTAATAAGTTGATATCATGGTATTGGATACTTTAATGGGATAAATTAGTGTCCTTTAAACTATACATTACTCTAAATGAATTGCTAAAAATACGGACGTGTATTATAAAAGTAAATAAACATTGTTACATGATTTAAATAAATTATTTTAAAGATCATTAACCGAGTGAAGTGGATGCTTAAATGCACCATAAATAATGAGAATATAGTCATGCATACACATACAATATTACTTTTTTTTTTTTCATCATTTACCTCGGCATTCACTTAAATATCAATATATTATCAATAAATTAATAATTTCACTGCTTATTATCAATGATCCATTATGTTTTATGTTTGATATACTAGATAATTGATATACCAATGAATCACTATATATCTATATATGTGGTACGCTTGCTCTCGGAAAGTGGTACACTTGCTCCCGGTACTTGGAAAAAGTCAGTTCTTAAAATTATAGATACAAATATTAACTTTTATAATGCTAACCCCTCTTTACTACCTCCGAGACCTAGGTTTTCCTTTTGTAATTTAAAATTGGGAATTCAGAAATTTCATAATAAAGAGTATGATAATGGACCTTTGGAAACGGCCGAAAACGACACATACAACATAGATTTGTTTTAGTTCCTGCAGATAAAGCAGCTAATAATGTAACTATTGTTTACGTCAATGTTTTATCTCTGGAACTCGGCAGCACCAATTCGTATACTCCAGTTAATTCTACTAAAGATGATGTTGTTTCCGCACATATCACTCGGTGCACTACTTTCGAGACTGGTGTAAACGATAAGCAAAATAAACTGGCTACCATGTACTGAATTCCTAAATTACATAAAAATCCGTATACGCCTCGCTTTATTTCTAATTTTTGTGCCTGCACCACAACAAACATCACCAAACTTTTAACTTCTTGTCTTACTGCCGTTAAAGATCACGTTAAACTATATTGTGATAAAACTTATGAAAACTCTGGGATTAATTTATTTTGGTCTATAAAAAAATTCAGGAGACGTTCTTGATGAAATTTTCAATAAAGGTCAAGTTTCATCACTTAGTACTTATGACTTATCTACACTATATACAACCTTACCACATCATCACATTAAAGACAAGCTAATTTCTCTTATTCAAAAAACATTCGCTAGAGAAAATACTACATTTTTGGCATGTAATAATATTAAAGCGTTTTTTACTAACGGCAGTTTAGACAATTATACTATGTGGACTTGCTATGAAGTTTGTGAAGCACCCATCTTCCTATTAGATAATATTTTCGTCAGGTATGGTACCACTGTTTATAGACAAATTGTTGGTATCCCAATGGGTACGAACTCTGCGCCACTTGTCGCAGATATGTTTTTATTTTGCTATGAAAGGGATTTCATGTTGAGTCTTTCACCAGATACCCAGGCAGATGTTATTGAAGCGTTTAATGACACCTCTTGGTATCTGGATGACATACTGAACATTGACAACCCTTTCTTTCCAACTATGGTTTATAATATTTATCCTAAAGAACTTCAGCTTAATAAAGCTAATATATCTGATAATAACGCTTCTTTTCTTGATTTAGATCTCTCGATTGAAAATGGTCAAATAATTAGCAAAATCTATGACAAGAGAGACTTTTTAATTTTGACATTGTTAATTACCCCCACTTGGATGGGGATGTTCCCCGAGCAACTTCTTATGGGGTATATGTGTCTGAACTTATTCGTTTTTCAAGAGCTTAATGTACTCGAGTTGAGGACTTTAATATTCGTAATCTTTGTATAATAAATTAATAATTTCACTGCTTATTATCAATGATCCATTATGTTTTATGTTTGATATACTAGATAATTGATATACCAATGAATCACTATATATCTATATATGTGGTACGCTTGCTCTCGGAAAGTGGTACGCTTGCTCCCGGTATGCTTGTGCAATGGTACGCTTGCTCCATCATTAGCAATATTTAGTTGTACTATTTTTAAAAAAAAAAATCATGATTTTGATTACGATACCTATATTTTGTCTAGCTTTCATGTGTCTGCATAAATACTATGTCCAACGCACCTACCTAGTTGTAAATTAATTTGATACACTGGGATGTATAAAATTTAAAGAATATGAATTGGAAATTGTAACTGTAATTAAATCTAAACACTAATGTACATAATGTTATACATCGATGGTCTAGAATTATTAAAATATAGTATTTCTTATTACTAAATTTCAATATTGACTTTGTAATCAGAGAAATTGCACTAACGACCTTATGTTATTAAGTAATCGGAAAGGAATATTTTCATCAAAAAAGTTATATCTGGCAGTTACGATCTTTTGAAATGTTATAAACGTGTTTATTAGACCACTGTAAGTGTCTTTTATTTTACCAGTAATGGATAATGTGACATCCAAAGAGATGCCAGAGATATGTTTTATACTTTAATTTTAACAAAATAACATTTAATAACAGAGATCTTTAATGCATATTAACTAATGAACAGAAAATTATGAACAAACATTAACAAATATAACAGTTGATTCTATGCTTGTATAGCACTTTCAAGGCTACATTATGATTAGTAAGTTTATTAACTACGCATGTTTCATTGGGTACATTATTAGTCTTGAGAATGGGTTATGTCACATACGCTCAGAATCACCAACGAACAAGGTATTTGTATTTTGCAGAAGCTATTGATATTTCTGAATTGTAAGCTTGCTTAAGGTTAAAGCCTTTAACAGGTTTCATTGCCCTTCCTCTAAGATTGCCTCTAGCTATAAAAAGCATTTAAACTCTGATTTGTAATCATAAATGTTGTTTTCCCAGTTCCTAAATGACATTGAACATCATCTGCAGTACAATTTAAATGTTGGTATCACAACAGAACACATTTCTAGTTATCTTAAAATTCTAGATAATTTGAAGTATAGAAATATGATCGCTAAAATCAGATTGTCTTCTCATAAATTATCCATAGAAACAGGTCAACACAGAAATATTGAAAGAAACCAAAGGAAATATTCACTATGTACATGTACTTTAAATGATATTGAAGATGAAAATCACTTCATCTTATTTGCCTTTATTATCATGATTTGAGAAAATCCAACATTCCAGCATATTTTACAAACCGCCCAAATATGTTTAAGATCATTAATCTTTTAAATTCAGAAAAAACTCACTACTGATACAACTAGCAATGTTTTGTAAGAAAGCCTTTAAAATAAGAGATGATGCATTAAATAACCAATAGGGTTTGCAAGTATAATTGACATTGTAATATGTTATGTTATGTAAATGGTAACATCCAAGAATAACACTCTCACTTCACTCAGCCATTATTTCTTTTCTGTCAACTTTGTTATATTTGTTTACATGCATGCATTGTATGACGAGGAGGCGTATGCTTAAGTCGAAATAAAATATATGTTCTGCTCTGTTCTGTTGATGTGCCAATCATTAAATGCTGATCTAATCATTAGTTGATTGAATTAGCAAACGTGCTAATCCCGTATAAGCACATTTGCTAATTCAATCAACTAATGATTAACAAGCTTTCAATATTTTCACAGTAAGTGTGAGCGGCGACACTTCTTTAATTAGTGTGATTTGTTAACACATGCTTTTGATTGATGTGCATGCACATATCACATCATCACACCATACATTTAATTACAGCAGCGGTGTTTCTTTCAACAATTTAGATCAAGCATCATATACATTATTTAGCGAACATTCTAATCTACATAGTCAGCATACGAACATATACGGTTAGAACATTGTACACGGAAAACCCAACAATGTTCTAACCCGTGGCCGATAATGTCTTCCTATGTGCCTGCTATGTGTTAGAAAGGAAACAGTGTATATATTGTACATTTTGTAAATATGTTTTATTAAGTTTAGTTTTCAATATTAATATGTAAAACATCTTGTTGTTGTTTTTTTATAATCACCACAAATTAAATCATGAAATCCACGAATTACTCCCATATACAAATGAAGGTAAACATCATTTTGGTCAACTCGTACTCCTATATTTTGTTATTCTATACTTAAAAATATGTATTATTTTATGTTTTATGCATATAATACATAAAAAACAATAAAAAATTACCTTTGCATAAGAAATAAATAGTGAGTACGAGATGAGTACGAGTTGACCAATTAAAAAATAAAATGAGTACGAGTTGACCAAAATGAGTATGAGTTGACTTAAGTACGAGTTGACTTAGGTACGAGTTGACCTGTTAACCAGTGATTACCCTTGAACGATGTTCTATTGTATGACATGGCTGCTGGACTCAGATGTCTTCCCAACTCATGTAGGACACTTTTGTTCGATTTCAACTGGTATTTAGCAACAAAGCACATGAGCCGGACCCCTATGGTTAAGGTTCCTCTCAACTGCCCAAAATAAAATAAAAAAGTAAATTTAGTTTTATATGTGATTTTGTTGGAGTTTGTGCATGTTTTGCATATCATTTTAAGCGTCTTCGAACCAAGATTTTGAAAATAATAATGTTTTTTCACACATTTTTTATTATCATTAATGTTTTGTAAAAATGTAATGAATAATAAATAAATGTGCCCCAAATATTAACTGCAAAAATGCAGTGGCAGTAGCAACCAGTTAAGCCCAAATTCTCAGTGATATGTTCCCACTGAACCATGGCAGTTAGACAGCTGTGTTTGCCCTTCTCTTTATTTCTGATCTTACTTGTCGACATTGGGATAGTTGGTTCATGGTCGGTCACCCGATCAATATGAATACAAGGGTTCGGAGTTAATAATCAGTTCCTGGAAATTGCATGTTGTCCGTTAACTGTATTTAAAATCCCACTGACAATGGCCTAATGTTGACTGACCACACCAGGCCCGTAGCCAACCCTAAAATTTAACTGTCAGAGGCAAAATCCCTTTATATGGAGGTCCGGTGGCATGCACATCACGTCCAGCACTCCAACCAGCTATGTTTTCCTGTGTTTAACTTTTTTAGTGCATTTTCAGTTTGAAGTATCAATCTATATACCAGGCTGCTCTGTGGGCCGCATACTTATAATGACAGCCCTGCAGACCAACGTAAGATACATTTATCGTCAAAGAACGTATCATATGATCAAAGTATCATGAATAAAATGTATCAATACAGACCTATAAAAATACAGACCTATAAATGAATGGATGTCATTCGTGAGTAAAGGTCTCACACCACAATTAATTTCACATAGGGTTACTGTATAGCTGTTTCCAACACATGACCTTCAAAACGTGCCAGCAGACCTTGTTGTTGATTTAATATCTTCAAGACTGCTAAGATCTGTAAAATAAAACAAAAAAATACAAACATTAGCCAGGTTGGTTTTTTTCCTCGCTCATATTTATGCAACCTCTATGAAAAATACCAAATTCATACACTATCTAGCTGACTTTGTGGTGCTTCGGTCAAATGCTTATGAATTTTGAATGCAACTTCATATCAACGTGGGATTTTCTGTATCATCAGTCTTTTACACTGCAGATGTATGCTGAAGCAAAGAAAAACCTCTTTGTCAAATTAAAAATTGCCTAAAATAGAGAAAAAGTTAGAATTATTTTCTGTTTTCCTTTTGTCTCTAGGTCCGTGAGCTTTCAAGGGAGATAATAGAGGTGTGAGACCTGAAGTCACAAACTGTGAGTAAAGTCACAAAATACGATTCATAAGTTGACTAGAAATTTAAACATTAAATTCTTTGTATACGTCTTTTTTGTATTGTGCACATTGGTGACATCATCAACTCCTTCATTCAGGACTTAAATCACCTTAATGCAATGTCGGCGTTCCATCAACTTGTAATATGGTGTACTAGTGACCCCATTCTTTGGATGTTATGTATGGTAAATTAAACGATTTAATGCTATGCATTCATCAAAGACAATTTCACCGACCGTACACAAATATTTGCTGTTATAACTGTGTTATAATAAAATGTAATACATAAATTTTGCATAATTGTATTTTATAACATATTCAACTATTTTTCTTATTTTAGCAGGTGTTCCAGTTTCCGTTTCAACTCTAAAGACTAAATTTCTCAGTAATGAATGATGCCTCGCAAGAATAAGACGAAGCTTTCTGTGGTCCGTAAAAAAAAACGCAAGAAGGCCAAAGAACTTAAAAGGTAACTATGCTATAATAAAGTATTGATTGTGTTGGGATGGCAGTGTTGTAATGACAAATGTCCTGTCGGAGACGAAAACAACAATTTAACCCAGTTGTGTTCTTCGTCCTAGAGAGGTAATTAATTCACACTGAAAGCATCCATATATTTAAAAATTGTTTTACTCTGACCGTGTTCCTTGTTACTCTTTTATTTTCTATCTGAATGGCAGTCAAATATTATTTAGAGCTCTGCCATTATTGTTGTTTTTAGCTCTACTGGCCAAGGGCCAGCAGAGCTTATGGGATGGCGAGTTGTCCGTCGTCCGTCCGTCGTTAACTTTTGTCTTGTTAAGGCGATAGGGCCTTCATTTTTCATCCGATCTTTACCAAACTTTAACAGGTTGTTAATATCAATGAAAGCTCGGACAAGTTCGAAAACCAGCCAGATCGGACCAGTAAGAGCGGAGTTATGGCCCTTGATTTAGTTAAAAATGCTATATTGCTATATTTTGCCTCGTTAAGACGATAGGGCCTTCATTTTTAATCCTATCTTTCCCAAACTTTACCACATTGTTAATATCAATGAAAGCTCGGACAAGTTTGAAAACCAGCCATATCGGACTAGTAACAGCGGAGTTATGGCCCTTGATTTAGTTAAAAATGCTATATTTCGCCTCGTTAAGACGATAAGGGGCTTCATTGTTCATCCGATCTTTACCAAACTTTATCAGATTGCTAATGTCATTGAAAGCTCAAACAAGTTCGAAAAGCAGCCATATCGGACCAGTAACAACGGAGTCGTGGCCCTCGATTTAGTTAAAAATGCTATATTGCTATATTTTGCCTCGTTAAGACGATAGGGCCTTCATTTTTATGCCCCCAAAGGGTGGCATAGTAATCGCACTGTCTGTCTGTTCTTCTGTACACTCATGCTATATCTTGCCTCGTTAAGACAATAGGGCGTTCATTTTTCATCAGATCTTTACCAAACCTTACCAGATTGTTAATATCAATGAAAGCTTGGGCAAGTATGAAGACCAGGCAGAGCGGACCAGTAATAGTGGAGTTATGGCCCTTGATTTTGTTAAAAATGCTATATTTTGCCTCGTTAATACGATAGGCCTTTCATTTTTCATCTGATCTTTACCAAACTTTACAAGATTGTTAATATTAATGAAAGTTTGGACAATTTCGAAAACCAGCCAGTTCGGACCAGTAACAGCGGAATTTAGGCCCTTGATTAGTTAAAAATGCTATATTTTGCCTTGTTAAGACGATAGGGCTTTCATTTTTTATCCGATCTTTATCAAACTTTGCCAGATTGTTAACATCAATAAAAGCTTGGATAAGTTCGAAAACCAGCCAGTTCGGACCAGTAACAGCGGAGTTGTGGCTCTTAATTATTAAAAAATGCTATATTTTGCCTCATTAAGACGATATTGCTTTCATTTTTTATCTGATCTTTATCAAACTTTGCCAGATTGTTAATATCAATGAAAGCTTGGATAAGTTCGAAAACCAGCTAGTTCGGACAGTAACAGCGGAGTTGTGGCTCTTAATTATTTAAAAATGCTATATTTTGCCTCATTAAGACGATATTGCTTTCATTTTTAGCTCTGACTGGCCAAAGGCCAGCAGAGCTTATGGGATGGCGAGTTGTCCGTAGTCCGTCCGTCGTTAACTTTTGTCTCGTTAAGAAGATAGGGTCTTCATTTTTCATCCGATCTTTACCAAACTTTAACAGGTTGTTAATATCAATGAAAGCTCGGATAAGTTCGAAAAACAGCCAGATCGGACCAGTAACAGCGGAGTTAATTATTTAAAAATGCTATATTTTGCCTCGTTAAGACGATATGGCTTTCACTTTTAGCTCTACTGGCCAAGGGCTGTATTATGGTATGGGGTTGTCCGTCTGTCTGTTTGTCCTTAACACAATTGCGCATTACGGACGATAACTCCGAACTACAGTCATGAAACTACATTGCCGTAGGTGTGTGGAGGATTCCTATTGCTTTTGGGGTAAGTAGCAGGGCTTTTTCTAGGTGTCCTATGGGGCCAATAAAAGGACCTTTCCCAATGCAAAATAGTTTCCCAAAATACCTGGAAAAAGCCCTAGCAGGTCAAAGGTCAAGGTCACCATGTGGTTTGGACGATGTTAAAGGTATCTTTAACTTTGTCAAGTAGTTAATTTGTAGTGATTTTGCAAGGAAGGAAAATAAGCTCATGATATCTATGGTTTTTCACCAAACTTTGTGATAAAAATCTGTATTATGGTATGGGGTTGTCCGTCTGTCTGTTTGTCCGTAACACAATTGCGCATTACGGACGATTTCTACTCGCAAGAACTGTTGATTAATAATTGTATTTTTTTTTTCAGATTTTACTAACGAAAGAACAGTTAGAACACCACAATGGTTACAACCGATACTGTGAATTATCTTCGCTTACACTTGCTCAATGTGGAAGGAGGAACACCTGTCCTTAGGGAAGTATTTCTTAATGAAGTTGAAAATTCATCTGCCAAAGGTAATATAGATGACTTCCTAAACTATTTTAAAGCTGATTTAGATGTTCTAAAACACCGGCACCTGATTAGTATAGCAGCTTATAAAACACTGTTTCCCGATCATGGGACCAAAACAGACATACTGGAATGGGATGTGTCGTTATTAAGTGTTGTACTTTTACAGTGCTGTACGCTTGTCGGTAAATTGGGTAAATTGAAAGGAATTCTTAATCAGGAAGTTCAAAGCTCTAAGTTTAAGCAGTTGGATACCTTCTTACTGGACAACAAAGTCACGATTGACAGTTTGAGAAGTGCTGACGACATTACGGGAGAACAGTATGAAAAACTTTTCCCACCTTCAAGACAGACGTGTTTGGATGATTGGGACACTGATCTGTTAATAGTCGTTTTGTTGAAACTGTGCAAACCATCCAATGCAGGTAAGGTTACACAGTCATTGCGAGAAGCTGTCTATATAGATGTTCAGTTATGTGACACGGGACTGAACGTAGACGTCTTTCTAAAGGATAACTTCAAAACAATCGAAGCGTTAAGAAACAAAGGCAAGATAACTGATTCACAGTATGATCAGCTGTATCCAAAGAATGGTGTGCAGTCGGATATAATAAGATGGGATGACAGTTTACTTCGAAAGATACTATTGCATGTGTGCAAATCTCTTCCCTCGAATACCATTAGTTCTATCAAAATAATCAGATGTTTAAGAAATACAATGATAGCTCACAAAGGAAATGCAGCAATTGACAGTGATACATTTCTTGTACAATGGGTGGAAAACTATGAAGCAATTAAAAACATACTTGATATCGTTCCACATATCAAAGACGATGTAATGAAAGCCATAAATAAGTTCTTTCGTGGTGCCCTAGATATCCAGTCTGCAGTGGACGTTTTAAAGACTTTTTATCTTAAAGATGAAACTGCAAATATTGACATTTTGGCTGAGCTTAGCTCAGTTAAGAAATCTCTTAGTGAGAACATCCAGCAAAGTGAGGCAAACATTAAACAACATATTGACAAAACATCGGTAGAGTCGGATAGAAAAGTCCTTCGAAGCATCGACGGTAAGTGTCTTCTTCGAAATAGTCACTTGTATGTTGAGAAACCAGTCGTTGAATTTATTGATGTTTAATACACTATTAAATTACAAATAATTATAAAGATTTTAGTATAAAATGGGATACAACACGATATGACATATTTATCTGACTAAAAATCTGCCCGCGTGAATTAACTGTCGTCAAACGGCCACCCAGATAGCAAGCATACGTTGACCCAACGTAGTACACTTCGTTGACCCAACATTATTACGTGATGTTGACCCAACATCATTTTGCTCATCGGCGCAATGTTGGCCCAACATGTTGGTTAAGCGTTGGCCCGGCGTTGGCATACAATTTTACATTGTTGCAATGAAAACGAAAATGTATGTTTTCATTGGGACAACGTTAGGCCAATGTTGGACCAACACGTTGGCAACTGTTATTGTTACAACAATGGACCAACATCACGTTATAACGTTGGCCAACACTAGACCAACATTGACTCGACATTGGCACAACATGTTGGCTAACTGTTATTTTTACAAAAATAACGTTGGTCACTGTTGGTCCAACACTGTGTTGCAAAATTAGGGTGTTCTAATTTTAATTTGCCGCTGCAGCCCGGGCTTACTCATAAGGTAGCACATAGTACAGGGTAATACTAATTGTTTTATTTCGGTTTAAAACTACATATTTATTTCATATATCAATAATTTTTCATTATATTTCTTCAGATATGAACATGACAAGTCCGAGACTCGGGTATATGGTTCTAAGTCCCAAAAATGTTAATAAATCCAAAAGTTATAAGCATAGAACTCGTTGATTTTAATCCAGATTCCCTGTTACTTTTCCAAACTGCACTAACCTAGCTAATGAACATGCATGCAGTAGGCGGTCAAATCATGACTTAGAGTATCATATATCAAATATACGGAATAGAGCACAAGTTAAATATATAAAACAAAGTTTGAGCAGAAATTAAATGATAGATTTGTTAAAGTATATATGAAGAATAATAATACCATAACATTGCATAGACAGGACATTAAAACAAAAGAGAATAAATGAGGCTTTACAATCCTTTAAAGCCAGGGTCATAACGGGCTGGAATAGGGAATGGTGATGAGCAAAAAATGACAATGAAGATGGTTACCGCGAATGAATATCATGTTCTAAATACTAATAATAATCCATACATGGTTGGCCGAAACACGTTAGCCCAATGAAGGCAGACCAACGTTCTGCCAACGTCTTCATGGCTAACGTTGGCCCAACGATGGCCCAACGTATACACAATGATGTTGCTTTTACAAGGTTGGCCCAACATTGGTCCTATGGTGTACAACCAACGCTAACGTTGAACCAACCGTACAACCATTAGCCAATGTTGGCCTATTGTAGGCTTTCTATCTGGGCATTTACATGATCCTGAACATTCAGTTTCAGATAATGTAAGAAAGATTATTTAGCGGACATCTTATTTTACCAACCTTTTTCAATTTGCAAGTATACTTTTAATAGATATATAAATAAAAGTTAAATGAGTAATCTGGTTTTAACAAACAATGGTTTAGGAATACAAAACTATCCGCAGATGTTCAGATAACCCGCAGATGTTCAGATAACCCGCAGATGTTCAGAAAACCCGTTACATATCGATGATTAGTAACAACATACATCCCTAAACAAACCTGAAAATGGATCTTTAGTATACAGTAATACAGAAATGTATTGGCAAATATATTGATATGAGTGGTTCTTTAATCAAGCACTATTTCAAGATTGTAGGTCATATAGTTCATGAATAACACCCGGGAAATAATGTTTCATGATCAGGTCACGGTCATGATCTTGACCTTACAATCAATAGGGGTCGGTGTTGCACCATGGATACTATATGTATAAATTTCAAATTTGTAGGTATATTAGTATAAAATTATTAATTGTGGAAGGCGTTTTTCAAGATCGAGGCCCTGTGACCTTGACATTTGACCTATTTATCCCAAAATTATTAGGCGTCATTGTTTTACCATCGATAATATTTCTGTAACGTTTCAAGATTGTAGGTTTAATTGTCTAACAAGTCGCAGTGAGGAATTTGTTTCTCATGATTTGGTCACTGGCAGCTCAGTGTGGACTTTATCACCTACAGATCTGAAAAATATCCCCCCTCTTACCAGGAACAATGTACCTTCACGACCCACTGACACCCCAAAACAATTGGATTTGTTCTTTTATCAAAGGAAATGTGTAGCTATGAAGTTTCCTAAGGGTGAGTGAGTTTATGCTTCCGAAGTTTTTGCGCAGGACGCGCATGTCTATATGAGGTTGCAGCGACCTTGATCTATCTATTGACCTCAAAAACAATAATGGTTCCTTCTGTCACCAAGGATAATACACCTTTGACATTCAGACCTCTTTGAAAACAATAGGATTTGATCCCCCGCCAAGGGTTATTTACAGGTATGAAGTTTCATGAGAGAGTGTGATATGCTTTTGAATTTACAGCGTAGCTAAAAATAAGCCTAGTTGGAAAAGAAATGCCGTCCACAATTTCCCAGTGTTTCCAGGCGGCTTTTAATACATAACGTCCCTTCTGTTAAATTAATGAAAACTGTCGCGTCTTTTTTGAAGGAATTTACAGGAAGGACAAACATTATTTGCAAACGTTTATGGAGTCTATATACTTGTATAGAATAATTAAAGAATTCAGTAAGGTCATGTGATGCATATACAAATTATACAAGATTGTATTAAAGATTTCCTCCATATATGTCAGTCTTCCAGGGCTTCCGTTAATGGGCGTACGGCCGTAAATTACATTCAAAAATCGCAGTTGTACAGCGAAAGTTAACATCAAAGGCGTACAGTGTACTTCCAAAAACTTCAAAGTATGCCGCGATTCTTTACTACGGGCGTCCCATAATCTGTAAATTACCGATTATAGCCCCGCCCATCTAATCTAATTTCATTTGAGACTGCCAACGTAACAAGTTGTAAAGCAATTCAAACTCAGTGGAGCCTGTAATTGACAGATAAAACCGGTTTTATCCAGTTTTTATCAAGGGTCACACGCATGGCTGGTGAGAGGAGAGAGAGTTAATTAGATAATTGGCCAAGCCGCGCATTTCACAAAATGAAAGTTAGCAGTATAATCTCGATGCCAAATTGCTTAATTTATATTCATTAACCACAAAGTTGAAACTCCTTACACAAACAGATTATACTTTTTAGGCTATTTCTTTTATATCTTTGTGTCATTTTTCTATGTATTTATCAAAGTTACAAATAGAAACGAAGTACTGATAGACAAACAATATTTAATAATCTCTAACCTAGGGGAAAGAACTCTTCGCGAATGGAGACTAAACACGGAAGTGAAATTATCACTGGCAAAAACAATCGATTGCTTACATTTATTCCTACACTTGACAGTTTTACATACCTTTCATTAATGTATGCCAATTTAAAAGCTTTCCTGGACTGATAAATTGAAAACTGTTTGCAAAATGTAATTCACTGTATAAAACTTGTGGGTGGGGTATGGCACGCAAAGGCAAATTAAGTGATGTCATCAAATATTTTCTTTTATAAACATATAGATGATTATAAATACCCTTTTTTTCTTTTTAACAATTTAGATGTGTTGTTTCCCACGCGGAATCACTGACCCAAAGACTGAGTATGAATGCCATGCCCAAACACTGGAACTTCCTAAATTTTCCCCATGAACTTCCAAATTTGATACACAGGAAGTTCGAACTTCCTAAATTTGAACCTTAGTTGGAGCCCTGGTCTTCTAAGTGGGAGAATCAGTATTTAGCGGTCAATAACTGGTAAATAATTCATTATAAACTTAATCGTACAGCATTGCATGGTTCCTATATGTGCTCATACTGAACATATACATTTACCTTAGCGTTTCATTTGTTATGGTTCTTCCTCATCATAACGATCGCCGCTCTGTGACAATGAGCAGAGCTCAAGAGGTTGTTTTCATAAAATACTATGATAACATAAACAATTTAATTATTACCTTTAATGCGTCTCGCATATTTCTTTTGTTTGTTTGTTTGTTGTTTGTTGTTTTTTCAGAAGAGATTACTAGCATGAGATGGCACGGATTCTGGAGTCCGACTGGACTGAAACGAGACACGAATGGACAACCGTGCCATCTTTGTATTTCTGAAACTTAAAATGTCCAGTGATATTTGCCCTCTTTTTTGTGTATGACATGTAACATGCCTTTTGCTTTATTTCGTTCTTTCATATAAAAGCATTAGTGAAACTCTGCCCACATAAATTTAGCCATTAACAGTATTGTTAATATTTAAATATTTATGGTTTCTTTTTCAGATCTAAAAGATCTATTCATAAAAGAGCGCACAAATGCCCAATACAAATGCGTTAGAAAGATACCAGGTTTGACTTGTTTACTGATAATATAATGTACATGTAGTTTGTATCACATAACGTCCTTTGTTAGCAGTATCGAAGACCCATTTCATATTATATTCTATGTACACGAGTGCAAGTAGGTGGAATCATATAGACTATTTCTAAGTGAGTATACATAGATGTCCATAGGATTCCAAATTTATGTCTCAACCTACAACCATCTAATCTAATCCTGGTTCCCACCTTTCTTATTGGTGTATATTTACAGAAATGTCTTAAATTTAAAACACCATAACCATAATATGATTGTTTTTAGATACAGAAGGTTTATCAAAAATGAAACGTATTCAAAATTGGATTTATATGGAAGATGTTTTTTTTATTTCTTTTTTTGTTTGCTTAAATGACTATTTTTATGACGATCTGTTGCCGTTATTCAGTTAAGACATAAGTTTATAATAAAACGATATTATTCAGGTTTTCGTGCGGAATTGCATTTATGCTCTAATGATGAAGAAACAGTGGATGCAGCAGAGCACCTCGTGTTGGCCGGATTGAATGCAAATCCAAGGACCGATGCATTTGAACAGTTTGCAAAAGGGATAGAAGGAGAAGATACCAAAATAACGAATGTCACTACAGGTTCTGTCATCCTTCATATCCAGTGTGATTCTACAGAAGCTTTGCTGACATGTTTACAATACTATGAAAGTGGTAAAATGCAGGAATCAGTACTGCCAATACAGGCCTTGCTACGGAGAACACTTAGCCGTGACTTGGAGATAAGCATCCATTTAAACGAAAATGATTTGGCACACATACGAGATGTTATTGGTAAGCATTTGAATATATTTAAACCGTACAGTAAATCTATTCATTTTAAAACAAAAGACATAATGCGGCAATTTAAATACTACAATTGCAGTCCTAGTCTTCATATAACAGACACGATCAATGACCAAAATGGAGAAAATATGTCTACAGTATTTTATATGATGAATTTTGATTTGCTATACTTTGTTTCCTTTTGATTATTGTTCAGTACTGAGTCAAACTTTAACAACCATTATGTTAAGGCCAAACAAAAAAATAGATGTGGTTCAGGTAACACTGGCAAAAAAAATAGGGTAGGTACAGTACAGCTCACGCGAAACACACACTTTACTCTTTCACGCCAAGTGAGGAATTCAGAAATCGCGTAATTACGCGGAGTTTGGACGATAAAACTACGCCGAGTGGAAATCAGCTACGTGACGAACGACTAGCGTAACTTAGCCGAGATACTCCGCGTAGACGAACTCGGCATTCGCCGAGTCGACAATTATTCAGGTAAATGACCTTTTTATCGGACTTAAGTTTATGTCTGAAACAATGATGAACGGCATTCGTACAGGTAATGTACATCTGCATAGATCTACATGTTTGTTGTAAATGTACACTGTGCGTAAAAGTAATAAAGTTACCTTATAGTTGACGTTTGTGCTGCTGTACTCTCAAATGCAATTAAACAGGACGAAACAAATATTTAGTTTTAATCTGTAACGGCAACCAATGCTAGCTTCCAAACACAAAACTTAAATACACACTCTATTTCTTAGCACACTTTGTCTTACACGTTGTCAAGCGCGTTGCCATGGTCAGGACTCTGAATCAGGCGTTTTCATGTGTATTGAGCATGTGTATTGAGCAGAGTTCGATATTGTAAACATGTACATGTCGCAGTAACCAGATTAGATCACGCTTCCATTACACTAGTATAGACAATTAGGGACGTATCGTGGTATTCTCTTGGATAAATAAAATATGTTATGTAATATATATACTGAGTAAAGTACAGTATATACATGTATGTAAATACATATTTCGTTTGCGTGCCTGATTGTCTTAGATGTTTTGTGGTATCAGGTGCGTGTAAATACATGAACCTATGTAAGTGGATTTTAAGACCAACTTTATAAAAATATTTACTGATTTTGTCAAATACGAGGGTTGATCAGCAAAAAAAGTTGATACTGGCCTTATATTCCTTAATTACAAGTTATTTGAAAAAAAACAACATATTATGCATTTAGTCTGTCCATTGACAATTTCCTTGACATGAAAATGTTCAAAAGTATGGTGTTTTTTTTTATGAACAGCACCTGCCGCAATCCGTCGCACCAATAATAATACATAATGTAATATTTAAACCATCACTGCAACACTGCAGTAGGCTATCTATTTATAAAAATGATGAAAAAATTATCCTTTAACCTAGTAACCAGGGCATCCATTATTGTTAACAGAAGTTTGGTCGTAGAAACACTTAAAAACAGTATAAAAGTCGAACAGGAAAAGCAGCTTCCCCAGAATACAGTTTACTCTAATACACGCAAAACGACAAACATGAATGGAAATGTTAATAAGGAATATGACGTCAAAAACACACAAAAAAAGGTTGACAATAGGGCTGTCGTCTTCAAACGGTCAGTGGAAAAAAAGACTGAGGTTTAAACCAGGTTCTGGGGTGCACCAAACCTCACACACCCTACTGTCATCCCAAACTCGAAGCTAGTTTTGGGAGCATAACTCATTCCTTCTGATTCATATGGGGTAGTCTAGTCGATATATCGCAACATCTACAACATTCTTGGTTTGTGATCACTCAGTTACATATTAACCTCTGCTAACAAACACTAAACTATTGTGAATTAATAAGAAAAACACTAAACTATTGTGAATTAATAAGAAACAAAAAAACACAGAGTCCTCATGTTTTAATATACAAGTATGTTCTTAAAAAAATAATAATTTTAAACCGAACTTGATAAACGGCAAAGTTGTTTGCATTTGTGTTTGGTAATGACTATAGAGGGAGAAGTATTCCATTTTAAAACTTCTTACAAGAAAATATGTTATTGTTCATGTTTATAAACAGCTGACATGTAAGTAGAAAAGGTACACACACACATATATACAGTACAGCTCACGCGAAACACACACTTCACTCGATTCGCCGAGTTTGGTCGTATCGAGTTTGGCGCGTATCTACGCGGAGTCAGTGTTTGTACTCGGCGAATTCACGCGGCGAAAGTACGCTATTGCCGAGTGATAACCACTCCGAGTTACTCCGCGTAGAATCCAATTAAGCAGAAGTGCACACCTGTGAACTCCGCGTACCTCGGCGTGAAGGATGCCGCGTATCTCGGCGTAAAATTTAATTAACTGTAATTTTCCTTTGACGTCGGCCATTTTTTTTTAGAATCGAATAGAATATTTCCAATTACGGGCCACCAAGTACATGTATGTAATGTAATAAATATTGGCACGCGCACACAACAAATGCTTGATTGTGACGAGGAGTATTAATCAAATTATGAAGCAACATTATATTGATAAAAACAAGTAGAGGTCTACCAATTACATGCACAAGATGTGTAAACCTTTAAAATGACCTTGCTGTTTAATTGAATAAAATTGAAATTTATAGTCGCACCGACTATATATATATATATTCCAATTTAATTCAATTAAAATACGTAATTTAGATAATGTAAACTGTTTTACACTTAAATTGCCCAACCATTTATATTTCACCAAAAGCCTTGAAATTAACGTAGTTATCGGAATTGGCAATTCAGTGCAATATATTGCTTTCTAAACATATTACAACTTTCTTTTCAGGTAAAAGTTTGATCAGCAAATAGATTTATATCGGTGCACAAGCTCGTACATCATGTCATGTACATGTATCTGTTGATTATGTGCAGAATAGTACCGGAGATAACGAAAATAAGTGCAATCAGATTCATTTCATTTCCTATTGTATACCCGCGTGCCCGCTATGAGTATGACATAGATCAATACACACGTTTTTTATTTAATATTCAAGTATAGCACAGTCTAGATAAAAGTGTATAGACATATTCAACTGCAAGTTACATGTAAAAATATTCAGGCTTATTTCAGTTTTACTTTTGTTAAATTTGTGAATAAGGGAATTCGCCAGGGCGATGTCTTTAGACGTATTTAATTACTTTTGGAATATATAAATCGCGTAAGATGTTGCTTGGTATAACTTAAAGGAAGCAGTATGCATATAGGCACGCGCACACAACAAATGCTTGATTGTGACGAGGAGTATTAATTAAATTATGAAGCAACATTATATTGATAAAAACAAGTAGAGGTCCACCAATGTAAACCTTTAAAATGACCTTGCTGTTTAATTGAATTAAATTGGAATTTATAGTCGTACCGACTATATATATATTCCAATTTAATTCAATTAAAATACGTAATTCAGATAATGTAAACTGTTTTACACTTAAATTGCCGAACCATTAATATTTCACCAAAAGCCTTGAAATTAACGTAGTTATCGGAATTGGCAATTCAGTGCAATATATTGCTTTCTAAACATATTACAACTTTCTTTTCAGGTAAAAGTTTGATCAGCAAATAGATTTATATCGGTGCACAAGTTCGTACATCATGTCATGTACATGTATCTGTTGATTATGTGCAGAATAGTACCGGAGATAACGAAAAACAAGTGCAATCAGATTCATTTCATTTTCTATTGTATACCCGCGTGCCCGCTATGAGTATGGCATAGATCAATACACACGTTTTATATTTAATATTCAAGTATAGCACAGTCTAGATAAAAGTGTATAGACATATTCAACTGCAAGTTACATGTAAAAATATTCAGGCTTATTTCAATTTTACCTTTGTTAAATTTGTGAATAAGGGAATTCGCCAGGGCGATGACATTAGACGTATTTAATTACTTTTGGAATTTGTAAATCGCGTAAGATGTTGCTTGGTATAACTTAATGGACGCAGTATCCAACTCGATCGTTTGATAAATTCAATATTAATCAGGCACTCGTGTAAGATCATTATATATTAAACATTGATAAGGAAAAACAACAATAGATGCATGTAGTCACAATTGTAAAAAACATCATGGATTACGGAAATCAACGAGATCCCCTTCACTATATATTGAATTTATTGAACAATTTGGATAAAATTCTCGCATAGCCTCACATCATATAATTTTATCCAACTCGTTTGATAAATTCAATATTAATCAGGCACTCGTGTAAGATCATTATTAAACATCGATAAGAACCAATAGATGCAGGTAGACACTATTAAAAAAAAGAAGTCCCCCTCCCACTAAAACTACGATTTAATATGCACTGAGGTAGACACAATTGTAAAAAAAATGTCACCCTCCCACTAAAACAACGATTTAATTTGTGAATAGAGGAATTTGCCAGGGCGATGTCTTCAGACCAATTTAATTACTTTTTTAAATCGCGTAAGATGCTGCATGGTATAACTTAATGGACACAGTCTTCCCGAGTTATTAAGAAAAATATATGTAATGAAAATGGCTTAAAATCCAAAAATAAAACCCAGCGATACCATACAAATGTGTACAAAACGTCACCTTTTCCGACGTTCTGAAAAAGCCGCTCGTGCGCATTTGGTGCTTCTTGTCGACGTCGTACTGAACCAGGAAGCAAGTATCTTCCTTGTTTAGTAGCTCTAAGTGTCATTGTTACTAGTAACAGTATTCACAATATCACAAATAAAACATGCTTGTATATTAAAACATGAGGACTGTGTTTTTTGTTTCTTATTAATTCACATGCAATAGTTTAGTGTTTTTCTTATTAATTCACAATAGTTTAGTGTTTGTTAGCAGATGTTAATATGTAACTGAGTGATCACAAACCAAGAATGATGTAGATGTTGCGATATATCGACTAGACTACACCATATGAATCAGAAGGAATGAGTTATGCTCCCAAAACTAGCTTCGAGTTTGGGATGACAGTAGGGTGTGTGAGGTTTGGTGCACCCTAGAACCTGGGTTAAACCCCAGTTTTTTTGCCACTGACTGTTTGAAGATGACAGCCCTATTGTCAACCTTTTTTTGTGTGTTTTTGACGTCATATTCCTTATTAACATTTCCATTCATGTTTGTCGTTTTACGTGTTTTAGAGTTAACTGTATTCTGGGGAAGCTGCTTTTCCTGTTCGACTTTTATACTTTTTTTAAGTGTTTCTACGACCAAACTTCTGTTAACAATAATGGATGCCCTGGTTACTAGGTTAAAGGATAATTTTACATCATTGTTATAAATAGATAGCCTACTGCAGTGTTAAATATTTCATTATGTTTTATTATTGGTGCGACGGATTGCGGCAGGTGCTGTTCATAAAAAAAAAAAAAAATTTTTTTTTGAACATTTTCATATGTCAAGGAAATTGTCAATGGACAGACTAAATTCATAATATGTTGTTTTTTTCAAATAACTTTGAATTAAGGAATTATAAGGCCAGTATCAACTTTTTTTGTTGATCAACCCTCGTATTTGACAAAATCAGCAAATATTTTTATAAAGTTGGTCTTAAAATCCACTTACCTAGGTTCATACCACAAAACATCGAAGGCAATCTGGCACGCAAATGAAATATATATTTATATACATGTATATACTGTACTTTACTAAGTATACATATTACATAACATTTTTATATATCCAAGAGAATACCACACGTCCCTAGTTATCTATACTGGTGTAATGGAAGCGTGATCTAACCGGGTTACTGCGACATGTACATGTAGAGTACATGTTTACAATATCGTAACTCTGCTCAATACACATGCTCAATACACATGAAAACGCCTGATTCAGAGTCCTGACCATGGCAACGCGCTTGACAACGTGTAAGACAACGTGTGCTAAGAAATAGAGTGTGTATTTAAGTTTTGTGTTTGGAAGCTAGCATTGGTTGCCGTTACAGATTAAAACTAAATATTTATTTCGTCCTCATGACAGTTGTGTTTAATTGCATTTGAGAGTACAGCAGCACAAACGTCAACTATAAGGTAACTTTATTACTTTCACGCACAGTGTACATTTACAACAAACATAAAAATAAAACGCATAGATCTATGCAGATGTACATTACCTGTACGAATGCTGTTCATCATTGTTTCAGACATAAATATTCAAGTCCGATAAAAAGGTCATTTACCTGAATAATTGACGACTCGGCGAATGCCGAGTTCGTCTACGCGGAGTATCGCCGCGAAGTTACACTAGTCGT
Source organism: Cyrtodaria siliqua (assembly GCA_037043455.1). Classification (NCBI taxonomy): domain Eukaryota; kingdom Metazoa; phylum Mollusca; class Bivalvia; order Adapedonta; family Hiatellidae; genus Cyrtodaria; species Cyrtodaria siliqua. The sequence goes on along the minus strand of JAWPHD010008374.1, from coordinate 26,677 downwards.
TCGTTCAAGTCCGCTAAAAAGGTCATTTACCTGTATAATTGACGACTCGGCGAATGCCGAGTTCGTCTACGCGGAGTATCTCGGCGAAGTTACGCTAGTCGTTCGTCATGTAGCTGATTTCCACTCGGCGTAGTTTTATCGTCCAAACTCCGCGTAATTACGCGATTTCTGAATTCCTCACTCGGCGTGAAAGAGTAAAGTGTGGGTTTCGCGTGAGCTGTATATACATCCTTATACACACCATAAACACATCGAACATCAGTAGTTGCACAGTTACATGTATGTTTCATTACCACATCAACACTTTTTTTTAAAGTTTTCACTGTCATCAGTCACTTGTATTTATGTACTGCAACAAGGAGAAAGCGTCTCCAAATGATGTGTTGGTCTGCAAATTTTCAAAAGTGTATAGACATATTCAACTGCAAGTAACATGTAAAAATATTCAGGCTTATTTCAGTTATACTTTCTTTAAATTTGTGAATAAGGGCATTTGCCAGGGCGATGTCTTTAGACCTATTTAAATACTTTTGGAATATGTAAATCGTGTAAGATGTTGCTTGGTATAACTTAATGGACGCAGTATCCAACTCGTTTGATAAATTCAATATTAATCAGGCACTCGTGTAAGATCATTATTAAACATCGATAAGAAAAAACCCCAATAGATGCAGGTAGACACAATTGTAAAAAAAAGGTCACCCTCCCACTAAAACTACGATTTAATTTGTGAATAGAGGAATTCGCTAGGGCAATGTCTTTAGACCAATTTAATTACTTTTGTAAATCGCGTAAGATGCTGCATGGTATAACAAAAGGGGATACATTTTGTGCAGAAAGTCGATTTAAAAAAATGCTTTGATATGGCAAACACATCTTCTCAGTTTAATGACATCAAACATATACTTAATATTTCATAACAAGCTGCGTACAGGCAATTTAATAAAAATGTAACATGTTATTGAAAAAGACGTGTTTTTTCTCACCTTCATCATTGTCTCTACTCTAAGAAATTTGTAGAAAATACGGATTAATAGGTGATAATTTTGCAGGAAGTCGATTTAAAAAAATGCTTTGATATACCAAACACATCTTCTCAGTTTAATAACTTCATATACACTTAATATTTCATAATAGGCCTCATACAGTCAATTTAATAATGATCTAGCATGTCATTGAAAAATAGAATACGTTTTTTCTCACCTTAATGATATTCACCTGCGAAGAAAGTAGAAAAAAATGTACGGGGTGGGGGTCATTGTTTTTCAGTTTCAATTAATAGTTAAAAATAAATAATCCACTTTGCAAAATATGTCGGTACTAAAGATATGTAGTAGTGAGTCGTCGGCGTAACAATACCACATATACTTGCCTGAAAACTAAACATCAAACAACTTTTCCATGTTTTTATTAAATTATAAACGTACAGTCATACAATGATGGGTTCCGGCACGCGGGTATACAATAGGAAATGAAATTAATCTGATTGTACTTGCTTTTCGTTATCTCCGTACTATTCTGCACATAATCAACAGATACATGTACGAACTTGTGCACCGATATAAATCTATTTGCTAAGGCTTTTGGTGAAATACAAATGGTTGGGCAATTTAAGTGTAAAACAGTTAACATTATCTAAATTACGTATTTTAATTGAATTAAATTGGAATATATATATATATATAGTCGGTGCGACCATAAATTCCAATTTAATTCAATTAAACAGCAAGGTCATTTTAAAGGTTTACACATCTTGTGCATGTAATTGGTAGACCTCTACTGGTTTTTATCAATATAATGTTGCTTCATAATTTGATTATACTCCTCGTCACAATCAAGCATTTGTTGTGTGTGCGTGCCTATATTTATTACATTACATACATGTACTTGGTGGCCCGTGATTGGAAATATTCTATTCGATTCTAAAAAAAATGGCCGATGTCGAAGGAAAAAACATCTTAATTACAATTAATTAAATTTTACGCCGAGATACGCGGCATCCTTCACGCGGAGTTCACAGGTGTGCACTTTTGCTTAATTGGATTCTACGCGGAGTAACTCGGAGTGGCTATCACTCGGCAATAGCGTACTTTCGCCGCGTGAATTCGCCGAGGACAAACACTGACTCCGCGTAGATATGCGCGAAACTCGATACGACCAAACTCGGCGAATCGAGCGAAGTGTGTGTTTCGCGTGAGCTGTACTGTAGGTAGGCTTCTTTTTTTTTTCTCAATAATGAATTCAATTCTGATAATGAATTTAATATGTTAATTACTATACCTTGAGTTCGATGTTTTTGCATTATCACCAAAAAGTTTTTTATTTATTTTTTAATTTTTTAATTTTTGCATGACAAGTTTCAGGGTCGGCTCCTTCAAATAGGGTCGGTCGGGTTACCTGAACCACACCTATTTTTTTATTTGGCCTAAGACAGCCTTGCAATGGTGAAGCCAAACTGTAACAACCATTATGTTAAAACAACTCTGCAATGGTGTAGCCTAACTTTAGCCTAACCATTCCAAGGCGGTAGCCCTATTGGCAACCCTTTTGTGTTTGTGATGTCGTTTGCATTTATTATTACTTTTGCCTTCTTGTTTGTCTGTTTGCGTGTTTGTTTCTGTGTTTTGTCTTTAACAACCATTATGTTAAAACAACCCTGCAATGGTGTAGCCTAACTGTAACAACAATTATGTTAAAAGAACCTTGCAATGGTGGAGTCAAACTTTTACAACCATTATCCTAAAACAACCTTGCAATGGTGTATTCAAACTGTATAAACAGTTGTGTTTAAACAACTTTGCAATGGTATAGTAAAACTTTAACGACCATTATGTTTTACCAACCTTGCAATGGTGTAGTCAAACTGTAAGAATAATTATGTTAAAAGAACCTTACAATGGTGTAGTCAAACTTAAACAACCATTATGTTAAGACAACCTTGCAATGGTGTAGCCAAACTGTAACAACAACTATGTTAAAACGACCTTGCAATGGTGTAGCAAAACAATAACAACCATTATGTTAAAACAACCTTGCAATGGTGGAGTCAAACTTTAACAACTATTATGTTAAAATAACTTTGCAATGGTTTAGCCAAAATGTAACAAAATATATGTTAAAACAACCTTGCAATGGTGCAGTCAAACTTTAACACCATTATGTTAAAACAACATTGCAATGGTGTAGTCAAACTGTAACAACAATTATGTTTAAAAACCATTGCAATGGTGGAGTCAAACTTTAACAACCATTATGTTAAAACAACTTTTCAATGGTGTAGTCAGATTTCAACAACAGTTATGTTAAAACAACTTTGCAATAGTGTAGCCAAATTGTAACAACCATTATGTTAAATCAACCTTGCAATGGTGTAGCCAAACTCTAATAATAATTATGTTAAAACAACCTTACAATGGTGTAGTCAAACTGTAACAACCATTTTGTTAAACAACCTTGCAACAGTGGTGTTTAGATTTGAACAACCATTATGTTAAAACAACATTGCAATGGTGTAGTCAGATTTGAACAACAATTATGTTAAAACAGCCTTGCAATGGTGAAGTCAAACTTTAACAACCATTATGTTAAAACAACCTTGCAATGTTGGAGTCGACCTTTAACAACCGTTATGATAAGTACAACTTTGCAATTGTGGAATCAAACTTGAACAATTAGGTTAAAACAACCTTGCATTGGTGGAGTCAAACTTTACCAACTATTATGCTAAAACAACCTTGCAATGGTATAGTCAAACTGTAACAACAATTGTTTTTAAACAACTTTTCAATGGTGTAGTCAAACTTTAACAACCATTATGTTAAAACAACCTTGCAACAGTGGTGTTTTGATTTGAACAACCATTATGTTAAAACAACCTTGCAATGGTGCAGCCAAACTGTAACAACAATTATGTTAAAACAACTTTGCAATGGTGTAGTCAGATTTCAACAACAATTACGTTAAAACAACCTTGCAATAGTGTAACAAATATGTAACAACAATTATGTTAACACAACCTTGTAATGGTGGAGTCAAACTTTAACAACATTATTTTAAAACAGCTTTGCAATGGTGTAGCCAAACTGTAACAACAATTATGTTAAAATAACCTTGCAATGGTGTAGTCAGATTTTAACAAGCATTATGTTTAAACAGCACTGCAATGGTGTAGTCAGATTTGAACAACCATTATGATTAAACAACTTTGCAATCTTGTAGTCAAACTGAAACAAGTATGTTAAAATAAACTTACAATGGTGTAATTAAACTGTAACAACCATTATGTTAAAACAACATTGCAATGGTGGTCAGATTTGAACAACCGTTCTGTTAAAACAACATTGCAACGGTGCAGTCAGATTTGAACAACCATTATGTTAAAACAGCCTTGCAATGGTGTAGTCAAACGTTAACAACCATTATGTTAAGATAACTTTACAATGGTGGAGTCAAAATTAACAACAATTATGTTAAAACAACCTTGCAATGGTGGAGTCAAAACAACCATTATGCTAAAACAACCTTGCAACGGTGTAGTCAAGCTGTAAAAACAATTGTGTTTAAACAACTTTGCAATGGTGTAGTCAACCTTTAATAACCATTATGTTAAAACAACCTTGCAATAGTGTAGTCAGGCTGTAAAAACAATTGTGTTTAAACAACATTGCAATGGTGTAGTCAACCTTTAACAACCATTATGTTAAAACAACATTGCAATGGTGGAGTCAAACTTTAACAACAATTATGTTAAAAGAACCTTACAATGGTGTAGCCAAGCCGTAACAACAATTATGTAAAGACAACTTTGCAATGGTGGAATCAAACTTTAACGACCATTATGTTAAAAAAAACTTGCAATGGTGTAGCCAACCTGTAACAACCATTATGTTAAACAACTTCGCAATGATGGAGTCAAACTTTAACAACCATTATGTTAATAAAACCTTGCAATGGTGGAGTTGAACTTTAACAACCATTATGTTAAAACAACCTTGCAACGGTGGAGTCAAACTGTAACAACCATTATGTTAAAACAACCTTGCAATGGTGTAGTCAGAATGAATAACCATTATGTTAAAATAACCTTACAATGGTGTAGACAAACTGTAACAAACATTGTGTTAAAATAACTTAGCAATAGTGTGTTCCGGTACTTAAAAGTCACAAGTTTTAATTAAAAAATATTGCTCTCTAATCACTGCATTAGTCATCAAACCTGAGCTAAACTCATCAAATATATATTAAATTATAAACGTGTAACCAAAAAACAAGTTAGAAATTTGGTTTGCCTAAGTTTGCTTGGAACTAGTAATTTGTGAGAAATGAAAGGCAAACCTCATAGATTAGATATTTGATGAGACACTGGAGAAAATTAAAACAGCAAGAGGCCCAAGATGGCCTATATCTCTCTACTGGCTATATGGAGTGAACATGAACTTGAAATCTCAAAGGTTATAGAGGGAGAGTTAGCTTCACAAGGCGGAAACTCCATTTGGACAAGATCTGCATTGTTTGTATTTGTTTAGCTGATTACCCTCTATGAGGACCCAGCGTATGGAGCCAAAATAAGAATACTTGCGCATCTACACATCCTTTACTAAGAAATATACCACACATGAACTTGAAATCTCAAAGGGTTAAATGTGTGAGGTTTGGTGGACCCTAGAACCTGGTTTAAACCGCCAGCAATCTTTTTTGCCATTGACCGTTCCAAGGCGGTAGTCCTGTTGCAAAGCCTTTTTGTGTTTGTGACGTCATATGCCTTTATTCCTTATTAACATTGCCATTCGTCTTTGTCGTCTTGCGTGTTTTGGGGGTTACTGTGAAAGCTGCATTCCTTGTTCGACTTTTATACTTACTTTTAACGTCACAAGCCCGAAACTCATTAGTAAATTACTGCAAGTTCCCCCAGTTGTATCCCTATAGAGTTCCTTAATGATCATAACATACTAGAATCGTAACCATTTACATTTGGACAAGATTAGCAATTTTAACTCATAGCTTATGGGATGCCGAGTTATCTTTTGCATCTTTAAGACGATAGGGCCTTCATTTTTCATCCGATCTTTTCCATCCTTTACCAGATTGTTAATATTAATGAAAGCTCGGACAGAATTGAAAATCAGCCAGATCGGACCAGTAACACCGGAGTTATGGCCTTTGATTTAGTTAAAACTGCTATATTTTTTCTCGTTAAGATGATAGGGCCTCTATTCTTCATCCGATCTTTACCAAACTTTTACCATATCAGATTGTTACTATCAATGATAGCTTGGACAAGTTCGGAAACCAACCAAATCAGATTATTAACACCCGTGTTATGGTACTTGATTTAGTTAAAAAATGCTGTATTTTGCCTCGTTAAGATGAAAGGGCCTTCATTTGGCCGGATTTCAACGAAACTTTGCAGGGATGATCAATACCAAGCCTATGTGTAGATATCGTCACCATGATTTTGGCGGAGTTATTGCCCTTTACCGGTTTTAATACACAAACATTGTCTGGCCTAGTTCTCCTGAATCTCTGGCCGGATTTAAACGAAACCTTTTAGGAATGATCAGTACCAAGCCTAGTTGTGCATATCAATGCGACACTAGTTGTGTATATTCTGGTTTTGGTGGTCCTTTAAATGTTTCTGGGCCAGTTCTTTTGAACCCCTTGCAAGATTTCAACGAAACTTGACAAGGATGATCAGTATCAAGCCTACTTGTGCATATCACCGCCGAATACCGGTTGAATGATTTTTGGCAGAGTTTTGGCCCTTTAAAGTTTCTAATTCACAAACTTTATCCAGACTAGTCTTTTCTGAATCCTGGCCGGATTCAACGAAACTTGGCGGGGATGATGAATATCAAGCCTAGTTGCGCCTTTCATTGCCGTGTTCTGGTTGAATGAGTGCACAGTTATTGCCCGTTTAAGGTCTTTGTTACATCTAATTATTCTGCTCCCCTAGCTGGATTTCAACGAAACTTGGCTTGGCAGTGACGATCAGTATATCGCCAAGTTCCAGTTGATTTTTGGCAGAGTTATGGCCCCTTATACATAAACTTTATCTTTAGCCAATAGAGCATCCACATGCCCTCTTGGGCCTCTTGTTTGTGATGGTTGACGCTATTACACGGCAGAGGCCATATCGGCCAGAGCCAAAATCCGAGACCTTATTGCGCAGCTACACATCTAAGAAATACCACACACATGAACTTAAGATCTCAAAGGTTATAGAAGGAATTATCGTCACAAGGCCGAAACTATGTAATACTGCAAGCTCTCCAAAGTGTACCCCTCTATGTAGAGGGGCCATTAAACGCTCCTTAAATGACCATACCAAAATTAGAGATCAAATCCATTCACATTTGGACAAGATATATGCATTTTTAATTAATTTTGACCAGATTAACCTCAAGGGGGCCCCAGTCTCAAAGGGCTAGAAGATGTTTCTCCCCCCCCCCCCCCCCCCCCCCCCCCCCCCCGAGAAAATACTATTATTTTGTTCATTAATTGGTGTACATCAAGCTTTAAAAAAAAAAAAGCTATGAAATTACCAATTTAAAACTTAAAAAGAGTTCAAAGATATAGATGGAACATTCACAGTTTTATATAATAAAGCGCAATAACAATAATTATTATAATTACATGTCTTATCAAGCCAAAGAGGAATACAGCAGTTATAAATAGCTGTCAAGTGGAGCACATTGTTTATATCTACAAATAACTCTCGCGTTGCAATATATGTGGCCAAGTTTAAAATAGCTAACCCTGGCCAGTAACCATATGTTCTCCCTTTAAAATGTGTGACAAGCAAAAAACAAACGTTATTAAAAATTAAAAATATTCAGTCGCCCCCACCGCCTGGTGTCCCAATATTTGAAACGCTCCTACGCCACTGAAACTTGTTATGAAAGCTTTTATCACCTTGAGTGGACATGTCCTATCTAAGGATCTGACGACATATGTTGGCTAAGAGTACGATCCTGGGGATATGGCATATCCACAGGAGAGCACACTTCCAGAACATGAACGTTTTGTTATATACATGACATAGTTATACTGACGTGTTTACAAAACGAGACGTTGTAATCTACTTTAAAGGGACATATGGCAGTCATGAAGTTTTTATCGAGTATTAAAAGTAGCATCTCAATTTATTAACATCATTTTAACTTTAAACCTGTTTACTTATAATTAAGTTTTCAGTTTTCAGTTTCCTTCGTTATTATACCGTAAGTTTAAATATATTATTGGTGCACTATTATTAACATTTATTACTACGCAAAACAAAATTTGCTGTATGCTATTGTTATAATTATTATTGAATTATTGAACACATGTAAGTTATGAAGAAAAACTAACAGGACGCTGCGAGTTTTAGAAAACCAAGATTGCCATGTGTCCCTTTAAGTAAAACAGAAAATTTATTTTCGGTAAGATAGTGATATGGAATCAGAAAACGTTAGTATCGATTCTGGTGTTAGAGCTCCATTGTCAGAAAAGAAACGTCTTATGGATATAGTATTGGTAGACATAAAGTAAATAGATCTAAAATGAAAACCTTAATTTAACATTAATAAAAACACAAATTACAATTTATTAATAACGGCATCATATTTTAAAGACTGTAACACTAAATCACATTAAATTTCTAGTTTCAGATACAGAAAATGAAATTAGCAATACAGATAGTGACGGTAAGTGTTAAATTTTTATATATATATGAGTTTAATTATTATTTGTTAATATTATTTGTTTATGTATGAAACGGTATTATACATTATAAATATAGAGAGCAATATTGATCATTTCCCTTGCTTTATTTAGTAGTTTTCGTCTTTGTTGCACCTCTCCGCCAGCATATTTGTATACATGTATATAATTGATTGCTGATTTAGTGCACACTGTCACATGCTGGTCAATGAAGACGGATATGAGCCGCAACACACGAAAACGTCCCTTCGGACGTTTAGACAACAACGTCATAAAGTAACAATTTATGACGTCGGCCGGTAATGAATTGATTACTAATCAATTTCTCGTCACCTGTGTTTTACCTTATTATTATATCATAGGGAATATTTTTCTTAATATAAATAGTTGATGCTATAGAAAATGGTTATTGTTTATGTTTTTTGATGTTATTTAATCAACGACGTCGTCCAAGACGCCGACGTCAACGTGAAAATTAATGGTGAGTACAATCTTTATTATTCAAATTGAGATAAGATCATTTTTATTTATGATATCAACATAAAATAAAGATATTTTTAAAGAGAAAATCACCGTGTTTCATAAACGTCAAAATACATAAAATGTCAAAATGTTGTCTGAAGGGTCGTTTGTGTTTCGGCTCATATGTCTATAGTGATTTTGCGAGTGTCAGTTATACGTCTAGGCATTTTCTATTCGGGACTGTCGCATGACACTGCAGAGCGCTCGCCTTTTGTCTTTGCAAAAAGCACATGTAAGGGCTGGGAAATTGATAAATTATTGAGGGACAATTTTCAAAAGTCTCTTCGAATCTGTGACTATTATCTATTTTTATAACCACATTAAGCATGTTGAGATAAAAATTGAGACTGTTGGTCCGTATGTAATTACGTAATAACTATTAATCTTTCGTCCGTCTGGATTCGTGACTTTGCCATATTTCCTAAACATGTAGGTTGATTTGGTTTTCCCGTTGCATAAATCATATTGTGTTGCCAAGATCACGGTCATAATTACAATATCATGACAATATGTTCGCTTTTAACTCCCAAGTTCATTTCAAGAACGAGGTAACACAGAATGCCCAGGTCAACGATGGGATCTTCCTGTGTTCGCCGAATGAAATTAACCAGGTGGTCTGCTAAAGGAGTGCTTTTTATGACTAAAAATAGCTTTATAATTAGTATATAACAAGCATATATATACTGAAAATAATAACTTCAGCACGACGTTTTAGGGACATAGATAAAAAAACATATGAACATTGATATGATATAATTATTTTAAGCTTTTAGAAATGCTAGATAAGGATGTGATTTTCAAAAAAAAAATTGTCTTATTTCAGTATTTTCTAAGCGAAGTACCGTATTTGTCGGCGTATAGCGCGCATGCGCATATAACGCGCACCCCGACTTTGGGCCTAAAATCCTTGGAAAAAAAGGTTTTTGTAGAGCGCCATTTTGAATCATTGACCAAAGAGGAAATGTAAAACGAATTTTGATTGGCTAAAACAAGCTGCATGTTAGACTGTGTTTTTTTACTCAAGTGTAAATAAACTTGTACTGTTGAGTGTACTTATGTTGTTTACTCAAGTTTCAATAAAATAAAAAATCCCCACGCCCGTGTTCAACTTTTATTACGATCATATTAAATTTATTAATCTGGCGTTGTATGACTGGTGTTGTTTCCAGGTTATTAACTCTTGCTTGTCAATTTGAAGGTGTTGACAATTTGAAGGTGTTGACAGTTTGAGAGGTTTCTCGAAATGAGATGCATTGTCTTGTGGCATCACCTATTAAACGCATTTTCCTAACACATCGTGTCAGCACCTACTCAAACTTCTGAAGTAATCAAGGACAATTAAGGAATTGACATTTTTCTGCGTACATGTATTGTATTGTATACCCGGTAGTCGTCGTTAGGAAGAAACAATAATATTCTATTCTATTCTATAATTTCTATTCACGGTAAACCCGTCTACGTAAAACGAAAACCACAGCCTCGTTATCATTTCACTTTGCCGGTTGATGTAAACAATGATATTTTTCAACATTTCAATGGTATTTTCTCAACAATAATCAACATAAAACATGGTAAAGTTTGATTTTATTATTTTTAGCTCTACTGATCAGAGATCAGCAGAGCTTATGCCGTGGTGCGGCGTCCGTCGTCCGTCTGTCCGTCTGTCTGTCCGTCTGTCTGTAAACTTCTTTTTGTAGCGACTTCTCCTCTGAAACTACTGAATGGATTTTCATGAAACTTTACAGAAATGTTGCCCATGAAGTCTAGTTGATCCTAGCAAAAAGTCATGTTGATGTGAAATCCAAGATGGCCGCCAGATCTAAAAATAGGTTTTTAAAAAACAAGTTTGTAGCGACTTCTTCATGAAAACTATAAGTGATATTGATATGGGACTTTTTCTAAAATGATCAGCATGACATGATATTGGTCCTTGTCGAAAATCGTTTTGATTCGACGTTAAACATGGCTGCCAGCGGCCATCTTTGTTTACATAGAGTTATATAATGAAAACTTGTAGCAACTACTCCTCTGAAACTACTTGACGGACTTTCATGAAACTTCACAGGAATGTTGCTCTTGATGTCTTATTGATCCTAGCAAAATTTCAGGTTGGCCGGAAATTCAAGATGGCCGCCACGGCTAAAAATAAATTTTCAAAATACAAGTTTGTAGAGACTACTTCTTGAAAACTATAAGTGATATTGATATGGGACTTTTTCTAAAATGATCAGCATAACATGATGTTGATCCTTGTCAAAAATCGTTTTGATTCAACGTTAAACATGGCTGCCAGAGGCCATCTTTGTTTACATACAGTTATATAGTAAAAACTTGTAGCGACTACTCCTTTGAAACTACTTGACAGATTTTCATGAAACTTTACAGGAATATTGCTCTTAATGTCTAATTGATCCTAGCAAAATTTCAGATCGGCCAGAAATTCAAGATGGCCGCCACAGCTAAAAATAGATTTTTAAAAAAGAAGTTTGTAGCGACTATGTCTTAAAAACTATAAGTGAAATTGATATCGGACTTTTTGTAAAATGATCAGCATGACATGATGTTGGTCCTTGTCAAAAATTGTTTTGATTCAACGTTAAACATGGCTGCAAGCAGCCATCTTTGTTTACATAGAGTTATATAGTAAAAACTTGTAGCGACTAATCCTTTGAAACTACTTGGCAGATTTTCATGAAACTTTACAGGAATGTTGCTCTTAATGTTTAATTGATCCTAGCAAAATTTCAGATCTGCCAGAAATTCAAGTGTGGCCGCTACAGCTAAAATTAGATTTTTTAAAAAAGAAGTTTGTAGTGACTACGTCTTGAAAACTATAAGTGATATTGATATGGTACTTTTTGTAAAATGATCAGCATGACATGATGGTTATCAGAGTCAATCATTATTTTGATTCGACGTTAAACATGGCTGTCAGCGGCCATCTTTGTTTACATAGAGTTATATAATGAAAACTTGTAGCGACTATTCCTGTGAAACTACTTGACGGATTTTCATGAAACTTCACAGGAATGTTGCTCTTGATGTCTTATTGATCCTAGCAAAATTTCAGGTCGGCCGGAAATTCAAGATGGCTTCCACGGCTAAAAATAATTTTTCAAAAAACAAGTCTGTAGCGACTACTTCCTGAAATCAAAATCAATCAGTAGAGCTTTAAGGTCATTGACCTCTTGTTATTGATAATAAGTATATAGCATACAACGCATTTTATTGAAACAATAGAAACAAGCCAACTTTTGTTCGATTCAATCTCTCTAGTAAACGGCCGATCTTGCGACTTTTTGAAACCCACAAAACTTCTCGTCTTGGCTGGAAAAAAAAAGAGTAAAACGTTACTTGTTGCTTAAACCGCGCACCCCAATTTCAGCCACAGAATCTGGGGTAAAAAAGTGTGCGCTATAGGCCGAGGAATACGGTATCAGAAATACCTCCCAATTAATAAATAAAACTTGTTTTTCGTGATACAATGTATTGTTCTGAACAAATTTAATGTTTGGCATTGGCAAGAATTAACCATTCTGGCATTTTTTAAAACCGTTATCATGTGTTCACAAAACATTGTTATTCTCAAACAAAAACGTTTCAAATTTCGTAATTTTAAAATTAACTCACTTTTCATTGAAATTAGAACGATTTTCGATAACCTATACAAGTATGTTCCCAACATATTTGCTTTGTTTTATCACCAACTTTGTTTACAAATGACTTTGTAGCATTATTAATTGTCATCTCTATGTCACTTTGTCATTGTCCCAACACATACATGGCTTCGTATTTCTTTATCATGTTTATGAAATTGACATGCATTTTATGTGCTAAATTTCTTTTGGACTACCTCTTGTGACTCTATGATTGTACCTACTGAAACCCCAACTAAGGGAGGTGGGTGCATGAGCTTTCGTCCCTCGGGTTTTCTGGTCGTACCCTAGATTGGTTTTCTCTTTAGCTGCAACTACTATGGTTGTTCAGTACGATTCTGGATACATCCTGAGATGTTTATTATTTTGTATATGTATCTTTAGTTAGTTTCTGGATGTGGACTTTATTGTTAGAGAATTCCTTTTGATGGGATGTAGTTTTGTTTACACTGTCTTGTCTATTTGGGCGCTGAAGACAGGATAATAGCGAGGATTGTGCGCATATAAAATCGATTCAAGCTAACCAGTAGGCCTTATTGCCTACTGACCGTTCCAAGTCGGTAACCCTGTCTTCACCACCCTTTCTGTTGTTTTTAGCTCGACTGATCAGAGATAAGCAGAGCTTATGCCGTGGTGCGGCGTCCGTCCGTCCGTCTGTCCGTAAACTTTTATTTGTAGCGACAACTCCTCTGAAACTACTGGATGGATATTCATGAAACTTTACAGAAATGTTGCCCATAAAGTCTAGTTGATCCTAGCAAAAATTCATGTTGATGTGAAATCCAAGATGGCCGCCAAAGCTAAAAATAGAGTTTTAAAATACAAGTTTGTAGTGACTACTTCTTGAAAACTATAAGTGATATTGATATGGGACTTTTTCTAAAATGATCAGCATGACATGATGTTGATCCTTGTCAAAAATCGTTTTGATTCAACGTTAAACATGGCTGCAGCGGCCATCTTTGTTTACATAGAGTTATATAGTAAAAACTTGTAGCGACTACTCCTCTGAAACTACTTGGAGGATTGTCATGAAACTTTACAGTAATGTTGCTCTTGATGTCTAATTGATCCTAGCAAAATTTCAGATCTGCCAGAAATTCAAGATGGCCGTCACAGCTAAAAATAGATTTTTAAAAAATAAGTTTGTAGCGACTACTTCTTGAAAAGTATAAGTGATATGGAAATTCAAGATGGCCGCCACGGCTAAAAATAGATTTTCAAAAAACAAGTTTATGGTGACTACTTCTTGAAAATTATAAGTGATATTGATATGCGTCTTTTCCTAAAATGATCAGTTTGACATGATGTTGATCCTTGTCAAAAATTATTTTGATTTGACATTAAACATAGCCACCAGCGGCCATCTTTGTTTACATAGAGTTATATAATGAAAACTTGTAGCGACTACTCCTCTGGAACCACTTGACGGATTTTCATGAAACTTCACACGAATGTTGCTCTTGATGTCTAATTGATCCTAGCAAAACTTCAGGTCGGCCGGAAATTCAAGATGGCCGCCACGGCTAAAAATAGATTTTCAAAAAACAAGTTTATGGCGACTACTTCTTGAAAATTATAAGTGATATTGGTATGGGACTTTTTCTAAAATGATCAGCATGTCATGATGTTGGTCCTTGTCGAAAATCGCTTTGATTCGATGTTAAACATGGCTGTCAGCGGCCATCTTTGTTTACATAGAGTTATCTAGTAAAAACTTGTAACGACTACTTCTCTGTAACTACTCGACGGATTTTCATGAAACTTTACAGGAATGTTGCTCTTGATGTCTAATTGATCATAGCAAAATACAAGATGGCCGCCATGGCTGAAAATAGATTTTCAAAATTCAAGTTTGTAGCGACTCACTTCTTGAAAACTATAAGTGATATTGATATGGGACTTTTTCTAAAATGATCAGTAAGACATGATGTTGATCCTTGTCAAAAATTATTTTGATTTGACATTAAACATGGCCGCATCTTTGTTTACATAGAGTAATATAATGAAAACTTGTAGCGACTACTCCTATGAAACTGCTTGATGGATTTTCATGAAACTTCACAGGAATGTTGACCCAGCTATCAAAAATCTATCAGTAGAGCTTCAAGGTCATTGACCTCTTGTTTGTCTCTTTCATTGTAGTTTCTAGTCCTTGTTTGCAGTACAGTGCGGACCTACGATGCCATTGCGTTCGGACGCTGTGGTTTCTATAGGACCCTATATATTATTTTGTTCAGTATATATTTAGCTTTTCAAGGCAGTTGTTTTGTTGTTATGAATAATTTTGCTAAACTTTATATATTCATGAGTATGCTAAAATGTTGGATATGTGTTTTACATTATAGATAGATATTCATATTATATTAATCTTGTCAGCGAAATATAAAGATCTATATATATCATCTTGTCTGTGATATATAAAGATCTATAAAATGCATTGCTCATAGCTGTTTCATTCGTGTTGGCTCTCTTTGATATCACCAGCAATGAACGAACATCTCCTATTTCCTAAAGGCTAGTAACCAATCGCTTTCTGTCTGAACGGAAGTCTTGGTTTATTCCAGTAAATATTTCAATCTTTCTGCAAATCCTGTCTTCTTGGAATGGCAAAGTTGGATTGAGCACTGTCTATTTCCATTCTCTGCTGAAGTGATTTGTCCCGTGCTTCGCAGTCTTTTAAGGAATTGAGGCAGCTTTCCATGTAACATTCGATATGCTACTGTCCAGAATGTACATGTGTTCATGACATTTATATCTCGTTTGAACAAGACGACTTTTTGAATCAATAAAAACAAACGAGTAAGCAAACAGTAAGCAACTTATCCATTGGCGATAAGATGCATTTTGAACGAGTCAGTTTCACTTTCCTGTTTTATTACCCTTTTGGCAACATCGGAGAGAAGTTCTTGTACATGTACCTTATTAATAGTCTCACGTTAATCATCGCGTTGCCTTTTCATCTCGTTCATTCGAACGGAACTTTGTAGTAAGCTCCTGGAAGACCTGGTTTTCGTAGAATTTCACGCGAATGTCGATTTGGCATAACATGGTGGACTAGAAATAAAAACAAAATGTGTTGTAATCAGTGTGATTAATTTAAATAACAACCGACATAGCATGTTATGCATTGAGGGGTAATATATTGTGTGTACCTGTATTGCAGCATCAAACATTTATCAAATGTATTTATAGTATTAATTTATGGCATATATTGTATTCGCCGTGAAGCAATCCATATGTTTGCACCGGTCTAAATAAAGGGCATCGACACAAAGTTTTATATTTAAAAGTGTGACGTGCGAATTCAAGCATTTGCTGGAGTTTCAATTAAATTCATTAAATGTATGAATGTGTAATAAGATTCGTGATGACCATATCCATTAATATCCATTAATTATAGTTGTTTATCTATCAAGTGGTTGTACAACATATTATATTTGTTTGAAAACAATTGAACAGTCACATCAGGGTTGCAATTTTTTAAACATGTTTAAAACCACATCTAGAAAGATCAGACTAAGGAAATGTTGAACAAAATATATAAATGAATATGGTATTATATTTGTAGATGAATTCCAACGTTCTATACATCTCATGCTAGAGAGCAACTCTTTAGCTGGAATGTACCGGGTATGGGAGTCCTTTAGATCCGGTGATGTGGCAAATAACCTCAATATAGTGTCAGAAGAACTGTCAACACGACTTGGACGGCCAGTCAAAGTTTCAGCTTCAATCAATTTCGAAGAGTTTAAAAGTGCATTCGAATCAGCAGGTGATTTATTGATATGATTAGTTCTAATAACTTTCTTTTTTTCTAGACGAAATCTATTGTGTATATAGTATATTAGTCTACCCGATCATCAGTACATGAAAAATGCTTATTAATAAATGCAAACAATTCTCAAGTTTTTGGGTCTGTATGATCAAAATAAATTCAGGACATTTCGGCACCAAACCATTTCGACACCTAGACGAATCGCCACCTAGACGTTTCGGCATCTTTTTTAATTTTTACCCTAGACGTTTCGGCACCCATTTATATTTGAGTATGATAATGAAGTAAAGAAATTAAATATTTTCTATAAGATCATTTGTAATTCATTTAAAATGCAAAGTTGATCGATTGCCTTAACGGCAACTCAGAAGCGGTTTTGTGCCTGAATACAACTAAAACATGAACATAAATAGGGCCCATATGATAATCACTTGTAAAATGTTACAAGTGATTATTTAAATTCCAATCAAAATTGAGCGCTCTTGCGAGAAGCAGATGGACCTATTGCGAATATCGCTTGTTGTTTACATCAGCTACTGTAGACCACAATGCACTCGACAGCTACAATGCACTCGACAGCTACACCAAGACGATTTGGGAGTTTTCTCAGAAACACAACACAAATAACAGACTTGTTTTATGTCAACTTAAAGTCTTTAATTCTGGTGTTATATATAATTTGAAACACACTGGTAATGACATGTTCAAGTCTTAAAAAAAATAAAATAATAAATAAATAAATATCCGACCTACCGATCCCCGTTTTTAGCTCTACTGAGGGCTTATGTGATCACTTTTCGTCCGTCTGTCTGTTAGCAATTTTAAAAAATCGACATCTCTGAAACTGCTTTAAGGATTTTGATGAAACTTCATCACAATGTTACTTGGGAGGGCACCTCTCAGATTTGTGTTTTTCATGGCCGCCAGTCATCCAAGATGGCCACCATGGCTAAAACTAGGTCAAATTTAAGGAAATTTCAAACGAAACCACTTATTCCATTATTGTAAAATAACATAAAAATGTTGCTTGGGTTGGCCTCTATCAATTTTGTGTTTTTCGTTATCTTCGAATAATCAAAATGGCCGCCACGGCGACTCAAAGTTTACAAAGAGATATATTGGAAAAGGCTAAAAATGACATCTTCTCTGAAACCACTTGAAGGATTTTGATGAAACTCCATTACAATGATCTTTAGGATAGTCCCCCTCATATTTGTGTTTTTTGCAGCCGGTAGTCATCCAAGATGGCCACCATGGCTAAAATTGGGTCAAATTTAAGGAATTTTTAAACGAAATCTTCTCCGAAACCACTTATTCCATTCTTGTGAAATATCATAAACATGTTCCTTGGGTTGGCCTCTATCAAGTTCGTGTTTTTCGTTATCGTCGAATAATCAAAATGGCCACCACGGCGACCCAAAGTTTACATAGAGTTATATAGGAAAAGGTAGAAAATGACATTTTCTCTGAAACCTCTTGAAGGATTTTGATGAAACTTAATCACCATGATATTTGGGATAGTCCCTCTCAGATTTATGTTTTTTCGCGGCTGCCAGTCATCCAAGATGGCAGCCATGGCTAAAACTATGTCAAATTTAAGGAAATTTCAAACGACATGTCCTCCGAAAACACTTATTCCATTCTTGTGAAATATCATAAACATGTTCCTTGGGTTGGCTTCTATCAAGTTTGTGTTTTTCGTTATTGTCGAATAATCAAAATGGACACCACGTCAACCCAAAGTTTACATAGAGTTATATAGGAAAGGCTAAAAATGACATCTCTGAAACCGGTTGAACGATTTTGATGAAACTTAATCACAATGATCTTAGGGACAGTCCTCCTCAGATTTTTATTTGCGGCCGTCAGTCATCAAAAATGGCCACCATGGCTAAAATTATGTCAAATTCAAAGAGATTTCAAACGACAACTCTTCCGAAACCACTTTATCCATTCCAGTGAAATATCATATACGACATATTCCATATAAGAGTGCACCATTCTGTCAATTTTTCTTTTCTCAATATTTCTCATTAAATGTATATATTTGTCTATCATGTATGTTCCCCTTTTGTTGTTTACTCTATCAAGTATCAGCAAAATCGGTGAAAAAGAAAAATCTATAAAAGTTTAAGAGAAATCTACAAAAGTTTAAAGAATAAAAGGAAAAAAAGTTTGCAAAAGTTTAGAAATTTGTCGGAATGAACTCCCGATAAAGTGACATGATGCTTTTATAAGGCAGATAAATTGATGTCCGAGATGTTTTTATTACAAATGTCATTGGATCTGATCAGAACATAAATAATACTAAATTATTTTACAAAGTTAAGCAGATTCCGTGGATCCTGCTGCATAAGAAATGTTTTTTTATTTTAATTTTTTTCCTGAAAAACTTACTGACATTAGCAAACATTCATGTAAATAATTTGTGATTGGCCCTTATGAGCTAAAAATGACAGCAAACCATCTAATTTATCAATAATGGGAACTATAGACAGATAATTTTATATTATATTGTCCAACATATATTATTTTACAAAAAACAATGTTGCTAATGTCATGTCTGTCAAATTCACAAGATGACATTAGCAACAACCTGCTACTACACAAATAACCTTCCTTGATAAAAACATGCATTTCCAATTTACAGGGATTTTGTTTGAACCTGATTCACTGTTTTAGTTATATATACAGTGTGAGTGAATATTCAACAATCTTTCACAAAAATAAACATCAAACATGTTCTGTCAAATAAGATGACATTAGCAACATATGTGACACTAGCTACATTCTGTCAAATTTATGTGACATTAGCAACATTAATATTTCTTTGTAAACACTCTAAAAATGGACTTTTGAAAACCTTTTCCATCCAAAACTTATTCAGTCTATGTTTCTGTAAATGAAAATAGGAACAGTTTGTTACAAGTATTACAATAGTATCAGTTATTTACAGAACTTGTGTTGCTAATGTCACCAGATTCCGTCAACTTTCCGTCAAAGATGACATTAGCTACATTCCTTCTAACTTATGTGACATTAGCAACATTAATATTTCTTTGTAAACACTCTAAAAACAAACTTTGAAAAGCTTTTCTATCCAAAATCTATACAGTATTGGTAACTGTAAATGAAAATGGGTAGATTTTATTGCAAATATTGCAATGATGTCAGTTATTTACAGAACTTTTGTTGCTAATCTCATTAAATTCTGTCAAACTTTCCGTCAAAGATGACATTAGCTACATTCCGTCAAAATTATGTTGCATAAGCCACAATAATATTTCTTTGTAAACCCTCTAAAGATGAACTTTGAAAACCTGTACAGTCTTGGTTACTGTCAATCAAAATATGAAGATGTTATTGCAAACATTACCATTATATCAGTTATTTAAAGAACATTTTTTGTTGCTAATGTCATCAAATTCCTTCAAGCTTTCAGTCAAAATATGACATTAGCAACCTAAAATTTTAAATTTTAATTAAAAGATAAATACAATGGTTATAATTTTTAGCTCGACTGATCAGAGATCAGCGGAGCTTATGCTGTGATGTGGCGTCCGTCTGTCCGTAAACTTTTATTTGTAGTGACTACTCCTCTGAAACTACTGGATGGATATTCATGAAACTTTACGGAAATATTGCCCATGAAGTCTAGTTGATCCTAGCAAAAATTCATGTTGATGTGAAATCCAAGATGGCCACCAAAGCTAAAAATAGATTTTTAAAATACAAGTTTGTAGCGACTACTTCTTGAAAACTATAAGTGATATTTATGGGACTTTTTCTAAAATGATCAGCATGACATGATGTTGGTCCTTGTCAAAAATCGTTTTGATTCGACGTTAAACATGGCTGCCAGTGGCCATCTTTGTTTCATAAGAGTTATATACTAAAAACTTGTAGCGACTACTCCTCTGAAACTACTTGGCGGATTTTCATGAAACTTTACAGGAATGTTGCTCTTGATGTCTAATTGATCCTAGCAAAATTTCAGGTCGGCCAGAAATTCAAGATGGCCGGCACAGCTAAAATAGATTTTTAAAAAATAAGTTTGTAGCGACTACTTCTTGAAAACTATAAGTGATATTGATATGGGACTTTTTCTAAAATGATCAGCATGACATGATGTTGATCCTTGTCAAAAATTATTTTGATTTGACATTAAACATGGCCGCCAGCGGCCATCTTTCGGCCATCTTTGTTTACATAGTTATATAATGAAAACTTGTAGCGACTACCCCTATGAAACTACTTGATGGATTTTCATGAAACTTCACAGGAATGTTGACCTAGCTTTCAAAAATCTATCAGTAGAGCTTCAAGGTCATTGACCTCTTGTTTATATTTTTCTGGTAAATCGGAAAAAATTGCTAGGTTTCACCACAAAAAATAGGTAGTGTTTGGTAACGCTAACCAAACATCTGTTTTTTTAGGCTCTATGTTCCTCTTAAAAGTTTGTTCAAATGGTGACCCTGGGGTCTAATTTGGCCGCACCTCAGGGTTCACAGTTTTACATAGACATATATATATATTTTGAAAAACTTTAAAAATCTCCTGAAACTACAAGAGTAGAAGGTTTAATATTTTGTATTTACACTCAGCTTATGGTCCACTACCAAGTTTGTTTGAATGGTGACCCTGGGTTCAAATTTGGCCCCACCCCAGGTGGCACATGTTTTACATAGTTTCAGTTACATAGGGAAAAACTTATAAAAAATCTTCTTCTCCAGAACTACAAGAGCCAGACTTTTAATATTTTGTAATTGCCATCAGCTTCTGGTCTTCCATCAAGTTTGTTCAAATTTGGCCCCGCCCATGTGTCACATGTCAAACTTGGTTTGAGTGTTTAAATATTAACGAAAGTTTGATTTCTTTCAAAGCTAGCCAAACTTGAGCCAAATACATCCCTCCCCCTTTATCTTGGTAATTGAAGACACTTAGATATCTGACACACAATGCTTTTATCCCCCACCCACCCCCCACCATGAACACCATATAGCCAGTAGAACGATACAGTCCCTCTTGGGCCTCTTGTTAGAGATATTTGTGAGACAATATGTGTTTTTCTCACAGGTGAAAATACATATAATGTAGTTTTAATTGGCTCAAATCTCTAGTGGATATAAAAAAAAGTATGAAAGGAAAGCATAAGCTTGATTGACAGATCGGAACTTTCTATATTGTATAGGGTAGTCAGAACAGGTGGATCTCAGATTCCACTGTGTCCTCTACCTCTGTATGGGAGGTGCTATTTATAAATAACCTTAATAATGTGATGAGGCATCGTTCATGTTTGTGTGTATAATTCTAAGGTTTATAGTCCCTCCACTATTGCGCCGATAGGAGAATCCCTCAGTGGCACGGCATTATGTCTGGACTTGTAAACCGTTCATTCAATTCAATCTTGCAGAAAAAGATGTTGAGTTCACAGTGCCGCTTAGCAACATTGAGACTGCAGAAGGTCAAGATGTTACACTTGAATGCACAGTCTCCAAATCTGACTTGACAGCTGTGTGGACCAAGGACGGTTCCCTGGTCAAAGCTTCGCCAAAAATCAAACCCAAGTCTGTCGACACAACACATTCCCTAAACATCCAGAATGTGACCATCGAAGATTCGGCGGAGTATGAATGCAAGGTGGGAGATGCCTCTACAAAGGTGACACTAACAGTCGAAGGTAAGATGACATGATTAGCATTTAGATACAAGAATCAAAATTCAAATTGGCTTCTTAACGTTAAAAAAAGATCCAATAAATTGAAAACAAAATCTGATTTGCAAGAATTTTTTTTATTTTTTTTTTAAAAGGCAAACGATTGCATTACTGATGGCATTACTGATGGTGGAAACAGTATGCTATGATATGAGGACTATTCCATTAAAACATACCCGGACCAAAGACAATTTAATAAACATCTAATTCTATAGGTGAACCCTATTTTCCGTAATTTGGTTATTTAACTCAATTTTGCATCTATGGGTAGGTGTTCAGTTTCAAAAGTGTCTTCCTGGGTTATGTTTTAATGTAATAGCCCCTATTAAAAGTTTGTTTCCTTATAGTAGAACGTTTTTATTTATTTTATTTGTTTAAATGTAATGTTACTTAATTCCTTTCTATACACTTTCAGAATCACCAGTTGAATTCACACGCAAACTTGTGGACATTGATGTCGGAGAGATCCCAGGCGCAGCCACGTTTGAATGTGAGTTGAACATGGACAACGTTCCCGTGAAGTGGTACCGTGACAACAAGGCCCTGGAATCCAGTGATAAATACAAGATGGTGGACGAGGGACCATTGCACAAGCTGATGATCAGTGATATTGACGGGGAGGACAAAGGACCGTACTCCGTTGTTGCCAAGGGACAGAAGTCTGAGGCTTCCATCTTTGTGGGAGGTATGGTCAACATTTTACAAGTTCTCGTAACGGAAACAATTTATATTGGCCGTCATTTTGTGCATACTCCACTATTTTTATTCACCGCCACAAAAGTGGAAGGGACATATAGTGTTGCCCTTGTACATAGGTCTGTCCATATATGATACTGTTCTAAATTTAAGTTTTTATGTGACCACCACCGTAGAAGGGGAGCATTCATGTCCCAAGGATACATTTTCTAGGCATCTAAATAATTTGGTGCTATAGATGATGAAATATTTGCCTATTTTAGGCTTATTGTTGTGCCAGGATTTGATTATTTTGTTATTCTATGTCTTCTATGAAATTGAAACAGTAAGAAGAGCATTTTTATTACCTTCATTTTTAGCTCTACTGGCCAATGGCCAGCAGAGCTTATGGGATGGCGAGTTGTCCGTCGTCCTTCCGTTAACTGTTACCTCGTTAAGACGATAGGGCCTTCATTTTTCATCCGATCTTTCCCAAACTTTACCAAGTTGTTAATATCAATGAAAGCTCGGACGGGTTTGAAAACTGGCCACGTCGTACCAGTAACAGAGAGTTTTTGCTCTTGATTTAGTTAAAAATACTATATTTTGCCTCGTTAAAACGATAGGGCCTTCATTATTCATTCAAACTTTACCAAACTTTTCCAGATTGGTAATAACAATGAAAGCTCGGACTAGTTTGAAAACCGGCCAGATCGAACCAGTAACAGCAGAGTTATGGCCCTTGATTTAGTTAAAAATGCTATATTTTGACTCTAAGACGATAGGGCCTTAATTTTTCATCCGATCTTTACTAAACTTTACCAGATTGGTAATATCAGTGAAAGCTCGGACAAGTTGGAAAACCAGCCAGATCAGACCAGTAACAGTGGAGTTATGGCCCTTGATTTAGTTAAAAATGCTATATTTTGCCTCGTTAAGACGATAGGGCCTTCATTTTTCATCCGATCTTTACCAAACTTTATCATATTGTTAATATCAATGAAAGCTCTGATAAATTTGAAAAAAAGCCAGATTGGACCATTTGCACAGGAGTTATGGCCCTTGATTTTCTGAAAAATGCTATATTTTGGCCTAAGTAACGAAAGGGCCTTCATTTAGACGGATTTTAATGAGATTTTTCAGGGATGATCAGTACCAAGTCTAGTTGTACATATCGTCACCATGTTCCAGTTGAATGATTTTGGCGGATGATCAGTTCAGGTCTAGTTGTGGAAAATCATCGTCGGGTCCGGTTGAATGATTTTTGGCAGATTTATGGCCCTTAAAATGTTTTAATACACAAACTTTGTCTGGATTAGTTCTCCTGAACCCCTCCCCTCGCCAGATCTACGAAACCTTTACAGGGATGATCAGCACCAAGACTAGTTGTGCATATCATCGTCGCATTCCAGTTTACAGATTTTTGGCAGAATTATGGCCCTTTAAAGGTTTTTGATGCACAAACATTTTCTAGGCTAAATCTCCTGAACACCTGGCTGGATTTCAGCTGAACTTGACAAGGATGATCAGTATCAAGCCTAGTTGTGTTTATCATCGCTATATAGCGGTTTAATGATTTTTGGCAGAGTATGGCCCTTTAAAGGTTTTAATTCACAAACTTTGTCGGGACTAGTTCTCCTGAACCCCTCGCCAGATTTCAACGAATCTTTACAGGGATGATCAGCACCAAGCCTAGTTGTGCATATCATCGTCAAGTTCCAGTTTACAGATTTTTGGCAGAATTATGGCCCTTAAAGGTTTTTGATGCATAAACATTTTCCAGGCTAATTCTCATACATAGTTTATATTACATCTTATCATCCCTTATTTTTTAATAGTTTTATCTTTATATATTTACATTAATTTTTAATTAATACTTCATTTCTTCATTTTTCTTCACTTTTTGCGCACAATATGACCTATTTATGTGTCGACGTGCCATAAAACACCATTCATTCATTCATTCATTCTCCTGAACACCTGGCTGGATTTCAGCTGAACTTGACAAGGATGATCAGTATCAAGCCTAGTTGTGTTTATCATCGCTATATTGCAGTTGAATGATTTTTGGCAGAGTTATGGCCCTTTAAAGGTTTTAATAGACACTTTGTCCAGATTAGTCTCTTCTGAACTCCTTGCTGGATTTCAGCGAATCTTGGTGGGGATGATCAGTACCAAGCAAATATTGATATTTTCTATTCTACTCGACAAAAACATAATGAATGAGCCTAAAAATTATCCCTTATTTGCAAAGAAATTCATTCTGCACAGTAATACGTGCTATCCTAGGTGACGCACCAGGGTTAATTTCAGCATTTTACGTCCGATTCCGTTCTAGCTATATGGTGTTTTCAAAGTTTAGACATTAACAAAATGGTTCTAACATCATATTTTGATTGATATAAGTGTTTTATCATGAACTGAACAATTTTATAATTTGTTTCTAGAAAAATCCTGATGTACCCCCTTTAAAGGTTTTAATACACTAACTTCGTACAGACTAGTTCTCCTGAACGTCTGGCTGGATTTCAACAAAACTTGGCAGGGATGATCAGTACCAAGCCTAGTTGCGTATGTCATCGCCATGTTCCTGTTGAATGATATTATACATAAACTTTATGTTTAGCCAGTAGAGCGTCCACAGGCCCAAGAGGGCCTCTTGTTAGTTTTATGTTTTTGCCAACAATTATACCCCTATCTGTGTTTTTCAGTTAAAAAAACCTGCATTTTGTATAAGACATTTCTGTGGGAACTACAGATACCCTCTTAAATGGAATATGCCATACATGTTCCTTGGGTTGGCCTCTATCAAAGTTGTGTTTTTGTTATTGTTGAATAATCCAAAATGGCCACCACGACGATCCAAAGTTTACATAGAGTTATATAGGAAAGGCTAAAATTGACATCTTCTCTGACTACTAGGTGGGTTTTCATGACACTTTACAGGAATGTTGCTCTTGATGTCTTATTGATCCTAGCAAAATTTCACGGATGCCAGAAATTCAAGATGGCCGCCACAGCTAAAAATAGATTTTTAAAAAATAAGTTTGTAGCGACTACTTTTGAAAATATAAGTGATATTGATATGGACTTTTTCTAAAATGATCAGCATGACATGATGTTGATTCTTGTCGAACATTATTTTGATTCGACGTTAAACATGGCTGCCAGTGGCCATTTTTGTTTACATAGAGTTATATAGTAAAAAACTTGTAGCGACTACTCCTCTGAAACTACTTGACGGATGTATTTCAACTTCACAGGAATGTTGCTCTTGATGTCTAGTTGATCCTAGAAAAATTTCAGGCTGGCAGAAAATTCAGGATGGCTGCCACAGCTAAAAATATATTTAAAATAAATAAATTTGTAGCGACTACTTCTGAAAAACTGTAAGTGATATAATTATGGAACGTTTTCTAAAATGACCAGCATGACATGATGTTGATCCTTGATGTCTAGTTGATTCTAGCACAATTTCAGGTCGGCAGGAAATCAAGATGGCCACTTTGGCTAAACAGGGATTTTTAGCTCTACTGATCAGAGATCAGCAGAGCTTATGCCGTGGTGCGGCGTCCGTCGTCCGTCCGTCCGTCTTGTCCGTCTGTCTGTCCGTAAACTTTTATTTGTAGC
>JAWPHD010008373.1:0-115957 GCA_037043455.1 Cyrtodaria siliqua | reverse complement strand
GAAGAATCCCACATTTATTAAACGGAGCTCAACATTTTCACAACTGCACTGTCCGCCATTTTTAATCTCGTATCAATCGATTTTTTGTGGTGGAGGAAGACCACCCAGTTTTCCTGGGTAGAACCAGTACTGTACTGTACACCTCCCGCCATCCGTAAGAATCGACACTTCCTCACCTGCAAGTCGAGGTTCCTGTGGGATTCGATCCCGCAGCGGTGAGGAGCGAAGGTTTACAACGCAATGTCGTTAACCACGGAGACGTTGTACTGCTAAACGCGTTTGTATGCATAAATGTATATTATAAAAACATAGTTTATATAATAAAAAGCAGATGTAAAATCGATAAATTTGCGAAGTGCAAAATGCAATGTTTCAGAAGTGAAAGTAGACAGGGTGTGCAATTGCAAGGGGTAAACATATCGTTGAACTTTGACCCGTTGTTAGTATACAATTGAAGAAACTGAAGGTTTGAGAATTGATCAGGTTGTCGACACTCTCACTTTACTATGGAAGGGGTATGGAGATCATGTTGTCGACACTCACTTTACTATGGAAGGGGTATGGAGATCAGGTTGTCGACACTCTCACTTTACCATGGAAGGGGTATGGAGATCAGGTTATCGACACTCTCACTTTACCATGGAATGGGTATGGAGATCAGGTTGTCGACACTCTCACTTTACCATGGAAAGGGTATGGAGATCAGGTTGTCGACACTCTCACTTTACCATGGACTGGGTATGAAGATCAGGTTGTCGACACTCTCACTTAACTATGAAATGGGTATGGAGATAAGGTTGTCGACACTCTCACTTTACCATGGAAGGGGTATGGAGATCAGGTTGTCGACACTCTCACTTTACTATGGAAGGGGTATGGAGATCAGGTCGTCGACACTCTCACTTTACTATGGAAGGGGTATGGAGATCAGATTGTCGACACTCTCACTTTACTATGGAAGGGGTATGGAGATCAGGTTGTCGACACTCTCACTTTACTATGGAATGGGTATGGAGATCAGGTTGTCGACACTCTCACTTTACTATGGAAGGGGTATGGAGATCAGGTTGTCGACACTCTCACTTTACTATGGAAGGGGTATGGAGATCAGGTTGTCGACACTCTCACTTTACTATGGAAGGTGTATGGAGGTCAGGTTGTCGACACTCTCACTTTACTATGGAAGGGGTATGGAGATCAGGTTGTCGACACTCTCACTTTACCATGGAAGGGGTATGGAGATCAGGTTATCGACACTCTCACTTTACCATGGAATGGGTATGGAGATCAGGTTGTCGACACTCTCACTTTACCATGGAAAGGGTATGGAGATCAGGTTGTCGACACTCTCACTTTACCATGGACTGGGTATGAAGATCAGGTTGTCGACACTCTCACTTAACTATGAAATGGGTATGGAGATAAGGTTGTCGACACTCTCACTTTACCATGGAAGGGGTATGGAGATCAGGTTGTCGACACTCTCACTTTACTATGGAAGGGGTATGGAGATCAGGTCGTCGACACTCTCACTTTACTATGGAAGGGGTATGGAGATCAGGTTGTCGACACTCTCACTTTACTATGGAAGGGGTATGGAGATCAGGTTGTCGACACTCTCACTTTACTATGGAATGGGTATGGAGATCAGGTTGTCGACACTCTCACTTTACTATGGAAGGGGTATGGAGATCAGGTTGTCGACACTCTCACTTTACTATGGAAGGGGTATGGAGATCAGGTTGTCGACACTCTCACTTTACTATGGAAGGTGTATGGAGGTCAGGTTGTCGACACTCTCACTTTACTATGGAAGGGGTATGGAGATCAGGTTGTCGACACTCTCACTTTACTAAGGAAGGGGTATGGAGATCAGGTTGTCGACACTCTCACTTTACTATGGAAGGGGTATGGAGATCATGTTATCGACACTCACTTTACTATGGAAGGGGTATGGAGATCAGGTTGTCGACACTCTCACTTTACCATGGAAGGGGTATGGAGATCAGGTTATCGACACTCTCACTTTACCATGGACTGGGTATGAAGATCAGGTTGTCGAAACTCTCACTTTACTATGAAATGGGTATGGAGATAAGGTTGTCGACACTCTCACTTTACCATGGAAGGGGTATGGAGATCAGGTTGTCGACACTCTCACTTTACTATGGAAGGGGTATGGAGATCAGGTCGTCGACACTCTCACTTTACTATGGAAGGGGTATGGAGATCAGGTTGTCGACACTCTCACTTTACTATGGAAGGGGTATGGAGATCAGGTTGTCGACACTCTCACTTTACTATGGAATGGGTATGGAGATCAGGTTGTCGACACTCTCACTTTACTATGGAAGGGGTATGGAGATCAGGTTGTCGACACTCTCACTTTACTATGGAAGGGGTATGGAGATCAGGTTGTCGACACTCTCACTTTACTATGGAATGGGTATGGAGATCAGGTTGTCGACACTCTCACTTTACTATGGAATGGGTATGGAGATCACGTTGTCGACACTCTCACTCTACTATGGAAGGGGTATGGAGATCAGGTTGTCGACACTCTCACTCTACTATGGAATGGGTATGGAGATAAGGTTGTCGACACTCTCACTTTACTATGGAAGGGGTATGGAGATCAGGTTGTCGACACTCTCACTGTACTATGGAAAGGGCGGACAGAAGAAGAAGAAGGAGGAGAAGGAGGAGGAGGAGGAGGAGGAGGAACCTCTCATGACACTTCGTATTGCTGTACACTGCGCTAGCCGAACAAGTTGTTTTTAATTAAACATGTTTTGGCCATATTATAATAGTACTTACTGGAACGCCAACTTAAAAAATCTCAATTGAAATTCTCTTCACACAATTGAGCCTTGGTCTAATTCAATTAAAGACAGGTCTAATTCCATTAAAGAGAAGTTCAACTGAATTAAACCACTTTTCAATTAACTTCAACCGCTATTTCTTTGAGTTAAATCGATGTTCAATAGCAACTGAATTGGACCGTAGTCTTATTCGTATTTGAAATCATAAATTCTACAAAATTGACAAATTTTACTTGCCTACGTCAATTTTTCAAATTTTACGTCATTGAGGAGGAGAGGAGGAGGAGGAGGAGGAAGGAGGAGGAAGGAGGAGGAAGGAGAAGGAAGGAGAAGGAGAAGGAAGGAGAAGGAAGGAGAAGGAAGAAGAATAAACAGAACGAAAACAAGAGGTGGATACTGAAAGGTGGAAAGCCCTAATTAGACCGACTTGCCGAACTTTGCGTTTGTTCTTATTTCATAGCACGCCTGCAGTGTAGGTTGCACGCCTGTACTGCCGTGCATTTTTTTGAGATAATTCTTCATCAATTTACCATATTTATATCTAGAAATTCGCATATGCATGTCAGATATCTATATTTATGACTGCGAAATTCACAAGATAAATGTAAAGGTCTGAATATTGAAATAAATAGCATCTGCATCTGTTATGCTCACATTCTGTGAATAGTCGCTTTGGTCAGTTGGCTAGCACATGACATTCTCCGATTTTTGACAAAAGATTTAAATTCAGAAACAATGTTGAACACCTAACTCAATTCCGGCAATTTGTGTCGCTCGCCTGCATTACCGGAAATCCTCCTAAACTCTAGGTATTGTAAAGGCAATGCTGGCGGTGCGATTCCCGGGCGTGGATATATTGTTTTTTCTTATGATGAAATATGCTAGTGTTATAATTCGCATTCATTGTCAAATCTGATTTGATCGGATATATATATATATATTAGGATTATTTTCAACGCGTTTATAAGGAAGGGTTCTGCTCTCCGTGTGCACTTTTACCTTAATTCAGTATTATTTGTTTCCCTTTTATTGCAGCTTTTAAAAAAAAGTTCTTTGCATGTACATGGATAGAAAGTATATATATAATTACATTTTAAATCTGTATATAATGTATTACTGGGATAATTTTATGACTTCACTTGTAACTGATCGTCTCATATTTTTATATAGAGACGCATATGTACAATTGATATTGTTATATACATTTTTTGATAAGATTTGTATTGTATATATGATGGGAGGAAAATAAAATATTGCCTGTCTGTGTTTTATTTAAGAAAATATTAATAACGGTTAAATGTTGATTTAAGGTGGGAGTTATCACACAAGAAATTAACAATGTTTATTAATTAACTTAACATTTAAAAGAAGAACAAACACTAGTTTAGAAACTGTGAATAATGAAACTATATTTTGCAGAACATGTACGAAAATATTAAAATTGAATGCGTGTCTTGCATAAGGTTAGCGTAAATGAGTCTCCATACCCCTTCCATAGTAAAGTGAGAGTGTCGACAACCTGATCTCCATACCCTTTCCATAGTACAGTGAGAGTGTCGACAACCTGATTTCCATACCCCTTCCATAGTAAAGTGAGAGTGTCGACAACCTTATCTCCATACCCATTCCATAGTAGAGTGAGAGTGTCGACAACCTGATCTCCATACCCCTTCCATAGTAGAGTGAGAGTGTCGACAACCTGATCTCCATACCCATTCCATAGTAAAGTGAGAGTGTCGACAACCTGATCTCCATACCCATTCCATAGTAAAGTGAGAGTGTCGACAACCTGATCTCCATACCCCTTCCATAGTAAAGTGAGAGTGTCGACAACCTGATCTCCATACCCCTTCCATAGTAAAGTGAGAGTGTCGACAACCTGATCTCCATACCCATTCCATAGTAAAGTGAGAGTGTCGACAACCTGATCTCCATACCCCTTCCATAGTAAAGTGAGAGTGTCGACAACCTGATCTCCATACCCCTTCCATAGTAAAGTGAGTGTCGACGACCTGATCTCCATACCCCTTCCATAGTAAAGTGAGAGTGTCGACAACCTGATCTCCATACCCCTTCCATGGTAAAGTGAGAGTGTCGACAACCTTATCTCCATACCCATTTCATAGTAAAGTGAGAGTGTCGACAACCTGATCTTCATACCCAGTCCATGGTAAAGTGAGAGTGTCGACAACCTGATCTCCATACCCTTTCCATGGTAAAGTGAGAGTGTCGACAACCTGATCTCCATACCCATTCCATGGTAAAGTGAGAGTGTCGACAACCTTATCTCCATACCCATTTCATAGTAAAGTGAGAGTGTCGACAACCTGATCTTCATACCCAGTCCATGGTAAAGTGAGAGTGTCGACAACCTGATCTCCATACCCTTTCCATGGTAAAGTGAGAGTGTCGACAACCTGATCTCCATACCCATTCCATGGTAAAGTGAGAGTGTCGACAACCTGATCTCCATACCCCTTCCATAGTAAAGTGAGTGTCGACAACATGATCTCCATACCCCTTCCATAGTAAAGTGAGAGTGTCGACAACCTGATCAATTCTCAAACCTTCAGTTTCTTCAATTGTATACTAACAACGGGTCAAAGTTCAACGATATGTTTACCCCTTGCAATTGCACACCCTGTCTACTTTCACTTCTGAAACATTGCATTTTGCACTTCGCAAATTTATCGATTTTACATCTGCTTTTTATTATATAAACTATGTTTTTATAATATACATTTATGCATACAAACGCGTTTAGCAGTACAACGTCTCCGTGGTTAACGACATTGCGTTGTAAACCTTCGCTCCTCACCGCTGCGGGATCGAATCCCACAGGAACCTCGACTTGCAGGTGAGGAAGTGTCGATTCTTACGGATGGCGGGAGGTGTACAGTACAGTACTGGTTCTACCCAGGAAAACTGGGTGGTCTTCCTCCACCACAAAAAATCGATTGATACGAGATTAAAAATGGCGGACAGTGCAGTTGTGAAAATGTTGAGATCCGTTTAATAAATGAGGGATTCTTCGAAATCGTATTAAAAGTTAATAAATAGTTCGCTTGACTTCAATAAATAAGCAGTTTTGTTAAAGCTGGATATATTAATGTTAACTGTGAACAACTATGGCCTCACATGTTGTGCCAAACGTTTCAGTTGAAAATCGGTATTCAGCTTTGTACAGCGACCAAATGGCGGGAAATGGTGATTTCCAAACTGTTCAAAATGGACGTAGAAACGAACGTGATATACGGACAAATCAACATCAGTTTGCTCAGTGCACAATGGATGATAAGTTTAGTGCAATGTTTAATGAGCTGCAAATGATAAGAATAGGACAATCTGAGTGTAACCGAGGTATGTTGACTTTTCAAAATTATATGCAAAACATGTGTGAAAAAGTGGGACAAATTGTTAATGTCACAAACAGAAACACAGACCTGTTAAAAACCTTAGCGTATAAGTCAATCGATTTGGAGGCTCGTTCGAGAAGAAATAATCTCATTTGCTGGGGTTTTGTAGAGAATCGAGATGAGAATTGCCACTTGTTGATTCGTGATTTAATTGAAGACAGACTTGATCTTGATGGCCATTCCATGTATATAACACGTGCACAAAGGCTCGGACAGAAGAAAATTGGCCAACAACATCCACGTAGACCAATCATAGTAAATTTTAGGGACTTTGGGGACACAGAAAAAGGTAATGAGCAAAGCGTATATGCTGAAAAATTGCCCCATATCAATTGATTACGACATGCCTAAAGAAATTCAGGATGCCCGCAAAAGACTTTGGCCTAAATATTTAAGCAGCAAAAGCAAACAACTACAGATCTAAGGTGCAGATTCTGTACCCGGCTAAATAACTTGTGGATGGCAAAATTGTCCATGATGAGTTTCCGGATTGGTTCCAAATCATAGGGAAGAACCGGATTGTTGACTTTTCAAATATTGACAACGGTCCAAATCCGCCCCAACAAAACACTCAAGTATTTGCCCGAGAGCGTAGAGATTATCCTATTGTGGCAGACGATACACGCGTAACAGTAACGGTTGTGCCCCCGGCTATGCTCATCAACAATATCTCGCTACATAGTAATCGTAGTGATGATAGCATTTGTGAACAAGAGGGATCAAGTGAGCTGAAAAGTAATGACATACCTTTGAAGCCAAAGATTGATGTCCAGAATGATAATCCATTATGCATTCAAAAAGATGTCACTCGCGATGAAATACAGCCGTCTATTTATGGCCCATTTGCAACCGCAAATATACCAATGTCCGTTATTGAAAACGCTCACTTTTCAATTGACAAGGGGTCCGAAGAAAAAAGCGTGCCAACAACAGAGCAGGGCGAGCGATTAGGTCGATCGCATGTTCCACGTTCTGAAACACGAAGATTTCCACGTGGACACTCAGCGACTCCATATACGCGGAATGACACCAGTGAATCACGGAGCCGAGATCGTTTTAATACTAAAAATAACCCTCCAGCTGAGACCAGCGATACACAGGTCCATGACACATTGTGTGGCAACTCTTCAGAAACATAGAAAGACACTGAAAAGGTGAAGCTGCGTTTGTAGCTTTTAAAATATTCAATGATTAGTCACTAAACGAACGAACAAACTTAAAAGCATAGAAATTAAACATGTGTTTATGTCTAGTGATATTGTGATGTTTACCGAAACATGGACAAATAAGTAGATAATTGTTCTTGCTTTGTGTTGCATAGGTCTGAAAATCTAAAATCATCGAAACGAAACTCTGAAGGTATTATTATTCACGTCCGAAATGATTATGTAAATGAAGACACGTTGATATTTACCAGTCAAGATGATATAATCTGGATCAAACTGAATGGGTCTATATTCTCCCTAAATATTGATATATACATTTGTCTAACATACGTACTGCCTGATGATAGCAGTCGCCAGGCTATGGTAGAAACAAATATTTTTGACAGAATTTTAGATTCTATTGCTTTTATTGAAAATAAAACTTCAAACAATTGCATGCTACTAGTATGTGGAGACATGAATAGTCGCACATCGATCAATTGTGATTATGTTATTGATGATAATAATTTGCATATGCCTATGTTGCCCGAGGATTATATCTCCGACATATAATTTCCTCGCTTCTCACAAGATAATGGTCACTCAAATAATAACGGTTTACTTTTATTAGATATGTGTAAGCAAAGTTCTTTGCGAATCTTAAATGGTCGTTTTGGTGAAGATAAGGGTATTGGTTGTTACACTTTCGTTGGAAGCAGGGGTCGTTCTGTTGTTGATTACGTATTGTCGTCACAGGATCTACTATCTTTTGTGGATACATTTAAAGTCGGTGAACCGAATATATTATCTGATCACTGTCTTATTTCGTTTTGGTTTGCATTTTCCGACAAAAAATCTGAACCAGTTATTTACTCCCAGGAGTACGAAAATGTTGAATATAAATATATGTGGAACTCTGATAACAAAAAACAATTTATTGAAAGTCTTAGTAACACAAAGGTTGGCGAAAGTTTAATCGGTTTAAATAACAAGATAGAGCAGTGTGTGAGTAATATTGATATTGACTTATGTATTCACGATCTTAATGCTCTTATTAAAGATGTGTCTTCACCATATTTTAAACGTAAGCTACATTCTGAAAACGATGTTACAACAACCGAACATATGTATAATAAAAAAGAAAATCCTTGGTATAATGACGAGTGTTACGAAAAGAAATTTGATTTCTTACACATGTTAGATAAGTATAGAATAGATAAAACTGACACAATAGAATCAATATGGTAAAGGCTAGATCGGTTTACAAGACGGTTGTAAGAAAATACAGAACATCATATAATAGAGATAAAACTTCGTTGTTTATAAAAGCTAAATATAAAAATTCTAAGTTATAGAGGCTGCTGGCATAAAACCAGCTAGTATACCTTTATCGACGTTTGAACAATATTTTAAAGCTATTAATGATCCAGATGATGTATTTTTTGTTCCTGACGAAGATATCCTGCATTTTAATGAGCGATATGAGCAGAACGAATTTAGTATTATGTTTGACGAATTAAATGTTACATTGACAGAGTAAGAAGTTATTAAGTAAATCAATCAACTAAAAACTAATCGAACAGCTGGACCGAATATGCTGATAAATGAGTTTTTTATACATGGTAAAGGTATTTTAACACCAACCTTCTGAATATTGTTCAATAAAGTGTTTACTATATGTTATTTTCCAGACGTTTGGTCAGAAGGATACGTCATTCCATTACATAAAAAGAGAAACATAAATAATGTTGAGAACTACAGGGGTATAACTCTATTTAGCTGTTTAGGAAAACTCTTTACGAGAGTTCTAAATAATAGATTAAAGGAATGGGCGGAAAAATACAATGTTATTATTGAAGCACATGGGGGGTTTTAGATCAAATATGAGTACTGTTGATAATAATTTTGTCTTACACGGTTTAATTACGCATATTTTAAATCAAGGAAAGAAATTGTATTGTGCATTTGTCGATTTTTCAAAAGCATTTGATTATGTTGTGAGTGATAACTTGTGGTATAAGTTAACGCAATTTGGAATTCGAGGAAATATTCTAAATATAATTAAATCAATGTATACATGTGTTAAATCTAAAATCAGACACTGCAATAATCTAAGTGATGAATTTTATTGTTTATTAGGTGTAAGGCAAGGTGAATGTTTGTCACCTCTTTTTTCCATGTATCTTAATGATATAGAAAATGTATACATGCAATATGTTTAAAATGTTTATGCTATTATATGCAGATGATATAGTTATCTTTGCAAACTCATCTGATGAGTTGCAGGAAAGTCTTCATATATTATATAATTATTGTAAGGAATGGAAACTAAAAGTTAACACAACTAAAACAAAAGTGATGATTTTTAGAAAAGGGGATAGGTTACCAAGAAATATAGCATTTTATTATGATGGCGGTTTGATTGAAATTGTTAGTAAGTTTACTTATGTAGGAATGGTTTTTTCTACTGGTGGATCTTTCTCAGAAGCACAGACTACTTTGGCGGGTCAAGCCCAGAAGGCAATTTTAAAAATGAACAAATACTTATACAAATTTACATTTATTTCACCAAAGCACAAATTAGATATTTTTGATAAGTTAATTACACCTATTTTAAACTACTCAAGTGAAGTCTGGGGATTTATACAAGGTAATTCTATTGAAAGTGTTCATTTGCAGTTTTGCAAAAGAATTTTAGGGGTAAAAAATCAACGCAAAATGATTTAATATATGGTGAGTTAGGTAGAACGTCATTCGTATCTATGAGGTATCTCATCATTGTTAAATATTGGTAAAAGATTTTAAATATGAGGGAACACAAATATGTTAAAATTGTTTATAATACGATGTTAAAAGATTTTGAGCTACATCCACAAAAAGTTAACTGGGCATCACTAGTCAAACATTTATTGGCGTCTCTAGGTTACTATTATATGTGGTTACAACAAGGTGTTGGAAATGATACCATATTCATTAACTTAATAAAACAAAGACTGACAGATCATTCCATTCAAAACTGGAATGACATGGTACAAACGTTAGGCAGAGCGGTGTTCTACAATACCATTGCATGTTTTCAATTCCAACCTTATCTCGATAATATAAATGTGTAAAAGTTTTGTCAATCACTTCCAAAGTTGCGAATTTCATCTCATAGATTAAAAATCGAATCTGGCAGATGGGTTAAACCTAACAGAATACCTATAAACGAAAGAACTTGTGATCTATGCAACATGTTAGAAGATGAGTTTCATTTCGTATTACAGTGTGACAGATATACATATTTAAGGAAACAATATATACCCAAGTATTTCTACCGACGACCTAACATGGTTAAGTTTATAGAACTGATAAATTCAAATAATAAAGGATATATTCGTAAACTCTCCATATTTATCTTTAAAGCGTTTCAATTAAGAAATGAGATGCTATTTAGAAATTAAATTGTGGATATGTTCCTGGAGTATAGTTAACTTATATTAATATAAATATGTGTATGTATAAATATTATTATGTTAACTTGTGTTAATATACAAATATTCATGCAAATTTATAAACACCTTCTCGTCAACGCACAGGAAATGTGTACGTGTATATGCAAAGTATTTCATTGTGATCTCATACTATTGTCTTATATGTACCAACTGCACTGTTACCATGTATTACTCTGTATTTGTATCCGCATGGGCTTTATAGCCTATTGGAATTTAGAAATAAAATTATCTATCTATCATCTGCTTTTTATTATATAAACTATGTTTTTATAATATACATGTATGCATACAAACGCGTTTAGCAGTACAGCGTCTCCGTGGTCGAATGGTTAACGACGTTGCGTTGTAAACCTTCGCTCCTCACCGCTACGGGATCGAATCCCACAGGAACCTCGACTTGCAATTGAGGAAGTGTCGATTCTTACGGATGGCGGGAGGTGTAGGAAAACTGGTCGGTCTTCCTCCACCACAAAAAAATCGACCGTCATATATAACCTTATATGTGTTGAAAATGACGTAAAACACCCAACCAACCAACCAACCAACCAACTAACCACACACACACACACACACACACACACACAAACACGCATATAGCAGGTTGAATTAATTTGGCATGTGACTTGAACCTAATGCATCTTCTTCCAAATTCCATATTAAATATTGTATAAAAACCTTGTTAATGTAATGACCAGATATTAAATCAAATTATATTAATCATTATGCTGCATTATTATTTTTAAATTCTATTCCGTATTTTCCGTATATATAACGTATTTTCAAGTTACGGAAGACTGGTATAACTAGCTTTCAGAAAAAAACTAAATACCTAAATATATGCAAGTCAGGCGATAGTTAATTCGTGCCGAGACTATAACATTCAGTGATGATGTGATCAGTGATACACTAACCTTACGGTATATTTAAAATATGTGTTCCATGAATTTCCTTTTCGACTTTTATATCTACTTTTATTGTCACAAGTATTGATTGTGCCGTGTGGCGACCGTAAAAGTCTCCCCGTTCAGCCAACCAATATTGTTATCTTTTCATCCAACAGCTTTTTTACGACATTCGTGGTTCTGCTCGACTTGTATATCTACTTTTACTACTGGAAAGGAGTTTTACTAAAAACAATTTATAGGTTAAAAGAAGAAGCATATTCCATTCTTTGTTAATATATATTTTATTTCATAACAATATTTATAAAACATCATATTTGATAAAGGTTTGATTCATAACAAATAGCACTAGATTTATTTGGAAACTATATGCATGATGAATTACGATTCTGTACTGCAACAGTTTATATTTCCAGAGGAGAATATGAGTTGTTCACATCATGGGATCCTATTACAATCACGTGAATATACTTTAAATGATCATTTCTCTGCAGTCTGACAAACTTCCACTAGTCATCGACCCAAGTCCTTCATCAGAACCAACTGAACTCGCGTCGTCTCCACTTTCGCACTCGAATGCTTTCGTATTCGTTTCCTCGATCTCGTCATCATGGTCAACCAATGTTGACCTCGTTTTCATGAAACTGTCCATGCTCTCGTCCGATAACGAAGCATAGATATCTTCTACGAAAATACTGTCATCAAAACTGTAGCTGAAATCAACGGATTCGTTCATTCCGGGAAATGTATAATTTAACGAATAATGTATTGTACTTTCATTGTAGCTAATCTGTTTGGTGCTAAGAGAAAACTTGGTTAGGTTAGAAATTGCTAAATCTCGTCGAAGCGTTTTACTCCTTGGTGCAATGAATTCCATATCTTCCACACAACTGTCAATAAATGCTTCATCCAGCTTTGAATTATCGCCAGAAACATCACTATCACAGCACGAATCAGTATCCGAATCACAGTTATTATTCCAATAAAATCGGCACTTCTCTTCCTGTGTGGTGAACGCCTTTGGTCCGTCTGTTCGTCGTCGTTTCCGTTGAGCAAGTAAGTTCAAGTCAATTGTAGTTAATTTGCAAGAATCCGTCGCTTCACCCATTCTACCATCGACGAGTGTTTGGTCGGCCATAAACTTCTGAAGAATGACATTCTTACCGTCAGTTTCATCGAAAATATCCAACGTCGTATCTCTATCATCAACTTTTCGCTTCAGACTCTGCTTTATGACTGGCGTACTGTGTCGAGGAACGCCATCCAAATTAGCATCAATAAACGCATGACGTTTCGGTATCCAAGCTATACTTGCGCGATTTTCGGATTTTTCGTCTGCGACACGTTGACCACGACCTTCATTTGTGACGGAATGAAAACCAGTATCAGTTGAACCTATTGTCCCTGTTGATGTTGTGCGAGTTGCAATCTTTCTTTTCGATGTAAACTGTTGTTTTAATCCAATTTTCATTGTTTTTAAACTCTGCTGAATAGTACTTTTGCTGATATTTGATGAAACCGTTGTATGTGTTGCAGCCTCTCCCGCCATATCCACCACACTCGATGCAGAATGTACGTTTGGTTTCTTTAAATTGTTTGCTCCAAGTTTTTCCGCTGTAACTGTTCCACAAAAACTGAAGAACTGTGTCAAGTTGTCCAAATCAGCCTTAGCAAGAAAAGCGTCCATGCTGTTCACAGAAGAGTTAGATGTTATTCGTTTCATGATATTCTTCTCCACGTCCTGTCTCGTGTTATCCATCAAACTTGATTTCTTGTTTATAGTCTGAATCTTGGATTGTTGATACCTGATATAAAACGCGAGATCCGATACTTCCTTGAGTTGATCTTTTGTTATTGGTAATTGATCGCCATGAGCACTTCTAACTTTAATTGGTTGTTCACACTTGTTCGTTTCACTGAGCAAACCGCGTTTGTGCTTCTTCTTTGCATTTAGTTCAGATTTTCGCACAACAAACACTATTTTCTTTGATGCACCGTAAGCGCGCCATATTTTCAACAACTTTGTTTTTCCGGATAGTTTCTTCTCTACACCGTCCACCGATTCATAAACGGAGAGAGGCGAATGCAATTTGGGAAGCTTGTTGATGACGTCAT
Source organism: Cyrtodaria siliqua (assembly GCA_037043455.1). Classification (NCBI taxonomy): domain Eukaryota; kingdom Metazoa; phylum Mollusca; class Bivalvia; order Adapedonta; family Hiatellidae; genus Cyrtodaria; species Cyrtodaria siliqua. The sequence continues at coordinate 102,063 of JAWPHD010008373.1, read as the reverse complement.
TACAAGTTGTGTACTTAGTGACGCTCTTCACAAATCTCATCGTCCCGTCGATCAAGAATGGAATATTCTGGTACTTGATGTGCTTTCCTTCAGTCATCTGCAATGAAAACAATACTAAGGTTATATAATTTAAATAATAAATATAACTTGCGTTGCCAATAAATAAATGGATGTGAAAAAAATGTTATAAATTAATACTTGTTAACGGCTTAGTAAATGCTTTCCTGTTAATATGCATTTTGGTTCGTGTTACTTGTTTTGATTTAGTAACCGCACGCATATTCTTTAAACTTTTTGAAAAATAGTTATATATTAAATATATAGACGCCATAGTGTCCGAGCACTTGATAGTTAATAGAGAGTTAAATTCATCATGGACGATTCGTTTTAATTTACCAAACTGATTCCCCTTTCCGTCGATCTTATTGTCATACGGTCTGTATATTGCGATTGTTATAAGATGATTTGTTTTTATCAATTTGAATATTGATATTTCGTGTTTTTGTAGACCTTAAAGGTAAATTATATGCTAATCAAAAAAAGTAATTAAAAAAACGACATTAAAAACGTTAAGCCTTCTCTTATTGACGGTTTCATGTTTGAAATTCGCGGTTGACCAGTTGTTAATTCCTGTTTTTAACAGCTACGTTCTGATTTTCGGCAAAACCTTTCATGTTTCTCTGTGCAACAGCCGCCTTTGACGTTTTATTTACGCAAGCTTACCTGTCGTTCTATAGCTGTAGGATTTCACGCGATCATGTATTCTACTGTCTATAACCATATGTCTGCCCGTTATTTCTAACACATTTTCATAGTTACAATACTCCCTACCGGATGTTTAAATAGCTGCCTTTTCAATGGAGCTGTGAACATTAGTAAATCTCCGCAAATCCTTAAGAAGTCCTTTTCAAATAAGATGTTACGTCCCAGTAAGTGACGCGCTTGAGACATATTCTGTCAAAGTTAATAAATTAACTTGTCATGAGCTTTTCAATTGAACGTTTTTGAATATATAGTAATTTGCATGGAATTTGAAACACGTACATAATAGTCATTTTGGGCAATAAAATGAGAGTTTTCTATATTCTGTTTTCATTTTCAGTGATTATTTTTTTATTAAGATAACCCCAGGGAACTTGTGCCATCCATGGTGTAAATATTATTATTTAGACGAGTTATCTTCGTACGTTATTAATGGTCGATTTGGACGATAATGTCCGACAGGTTTATCTATTTACCCATCCCCAGTAATTAAAACTAAAAGGGCATTTTATATGTACGTGTTTTTAGTTTAAATAGTTTGCTTTGATTCGCAAACAATATAATATTTTCTCCTCAAAAGGATTATTTCTCTTCAAATGTATACATTTTATTTAACTTTTACGTAAGTACGGCGTTAACTATTACACAATTCAAGTACATATCAAGATATGATTCACAACTATTACATAATTCAAGTAAATATCAAGATATGATTCACAACTATTATATAATTCAAGTACACCACTTGATTCCTTATCTAAATACCATCCTCGTATAAAACAGGTTTTGACTAAATACAATAAGAACACTGTCAGACAATTAGCAACATATATTTAAATGGGTTTATTTTTAGCGTTTAAAATAAACAGAAGTTGACTCATTCCAGACGTGGAAAACCTGGGTTGAAAATATAGGGTCCTGGTAAAACCATATTATTTTAACATATTGTTTACAGTGAACCATCAGTGATTGATTGTCAATAGTTATTTACCTTGGCAATTGTCTCTTCCTGCCGTGTGCTTCCCAAATCCTGTCAATCCTCTTTTTGCGGACTAACAATCAATATCACTTATTACTTTACAACGATATTAGAGCCGACCATTTTAGATTATGATGCCAACTAAGTCAAAGAAGGATATATATTTAGCCTCGATCTGCTCCGGTGAACTTTCAACTTACAGAGGACAAACATCGTTAATGATAACAATGGGTATTGATTAAGTTCGCACCTTGTTATTAATTAGAGAGAGCCAAAACCAGAAATGTGATTTTAAGGGGTCAAGGTATAATAGAAAATTAGATTTATAAGTAATTAACACGTTTAGCGGTACACAGTCCTAGATTTCTCAAGTAGATAACGCCTTTTCCGATTATTAGTTTCGATTATGACCCAAAAGTTGATGTAGCTGTATTATTCTATGTTTATAAATACAAATAAGTGTTTAATGTTAATTTCAATTAAGTTGCGTTTGTTGAAACATGACAAGAAAAGTGTTAACATTACTGTTGCGTGAAATGACAATTATGAAATGAATTTTTTATTGTTTGGTTTCCCAATTTTATGAAAAATCGCGCTGTAATTCCCATTAATGTTGCTTGGAATGACATCTCATCCGCAGAGAAATGTGTCATCAAACAACAAGAATGGAATATATTTAACATTATTCTTTAATTAAACATTGAACAAAGACGTTTCACGTTCGTAGAATCAACAATCAATTCTTTCGGTGTAAAGTTAAAAAAATATCAATTCTCTTTTTACTTTTTTACTGTTTTAATAATTATTCTCTCTAAACACATACTCGTTTTATTCCTTCGAAACATATTCAATATGCCTATGATGACCAAGGTAACAGACCGAGCTGCAATGATTACAAATTTTGAATAATAAAATTAAATGTTTTTTACGTCTGATCATTTAAGGGTTTATCGAGACAGCAACCTCAGAGGGAGATGAGATGATAGATAACCATGCATCCAACAGGGAGGGAATCCACGCGGGGGGCAGAGGTCCGTAGCTGTAATGCCTTATCCACTGAGCTACCTACAGAAAATGTTTACGAAATATAATACAGATTTATGTTCTTTGTCGTCTACGACTCCGACAAACATAAAACATTTATCTTCTTATGTATTTTATGTCTACCGAGGACTACATAATATGTTTACGAAATATAATATATATGTATGATTAACGTTGCATGTCAATAAACGAAATATAATATATATGTATGATTAACGTTGCATGTCAATAAACGGTGACTTGCACTTTCCACATTCTTGGTTTTATGTTAAATACATGTCAATAAACGGTGACTCGTCCTTTCCATAATCTTAGTATACGGTAAACACATGTCAATAAACGGTGACTCGTCCTTTCCATAATCTTAGTATATGTTACATACATGTCAATAAACGGTGACTCGTCCTTACCATAATCTTAGTATATGTTAAATACATGTCCATAAACGGTGAGTCTTCCTTACCATAATCTTAGTATATGTTAAATACATGTCAATAAACAGTGACTCGTCCTTTCCATAATCTTAGTATATGTTAAATACATGTCCATAAACGGTGACTCTTCCTTTCCATAATCTTAGTATATGTTAAATACATGTCAATAAACGGTGACTCGTCCTTTCCATAATCTTAGTATATGTTAAATACATGTCCATAAACGGTGACTCTTCCTTTCCATAATCTTAGTATATGTTAAATACATGTCCATAAACGGTGACTCGTCCTTTTCATAATCTTAGTATATGTTAAATACATGTCAATAAACGGTGACTCGTCCTTTCCATAATCTTAGTATATGTTAAATACATGTCAATAAACGGTACCTCGTCCTTTCCATAATCTTAGTATATGTTAAATACATGTCAATAAACGGTGACTCTTCCTTTCCATAATCTTAGTATATGTTACATACATGTCAATAAACAGTGACTCGTCCTTTCCATAATCTTAGTATATGTTAAATACATGTCAATAAACAGTGACTCGTCCTTTCCATAATCTTAGTATATGTTAAATATATGTCCATAAACGGTGACTCTTCCTTTCCATAATCTTAGTATATGTTAAATACATGTCAATAAACGGTGACTCGTCCTTTCCATAATCTTAGTATATGTTAAATACATGTCCATAAACGGTGACTCTTCCTTTCCATAATCTTAGTATATGTTAAATACATGTCAATAAACGGTGACTCGTCCTTTCCATAATCTTAGTATATGTTACATACATGTCAATAAACAGTAACTCGTCCTTTCCATAATCTTAGTATATGTTAAATACATGTCAATAAACGGTGACTCGTCCCTTCCATAATCTTAGTATATGTTAAATACATGTCCATAAACGCTGACTCTTCCTTTCCATAATCTTAGTATATGTTAAATACATGTCAATAAACAGTGACTCGTCCTTTCCATAATCTTAGTATATGTTAAATACATGTCCATAAACGGTGACTCTTCCTTTCCATTATCTTAGTATATGTTAAATACATGTCAATAAACGGTGACTCGTCCTTTCCATAATCTTAGTATATGTTACATACATGTCAATAAACAGTGACTCGTCCTTTCCATAATCTTAGTATATGTTAAATACATGTCAATAAACAGTGACTCGTCCTTTCCATAATCTTAGTATATGTTAAATACATGTCCATAAACGGTGACTCTTCCTTTCCATAATCTTAGTATATGTTAAATACATGTCAATAAACGGTGACTCGTCCTTTCCATAATCTTAGTATATGTTAAATACATGTCCATAAACGGTGACTCTTCCTTTCCATAATCTTAGTATATGTTAAATACATGTCAATAAACAGTGACTCGTCCTTTCCATTATCTTAATATATGTTACATACATGTCAACAAACAGTGACTCGTACTTTCCATAATATTACTATATATACAATACAATACAATACAATACAATATCTTTATTCAGCAATTAAACATACAACACATGTTTATAGCCTACACAATTACATGAAAGTATGAAGATGATAGTGAGAACATGAACACTTATCCATATTAAACAAATAAACATACAATTACATTATATCAGATTTACTGAGAAGCACATCATTTCAAAATCGCTGCAATGAAAAATAAGAATTTAACATCAGGAAATTTCTTTATGTACTATTCCTTAATTTGAGAGCATAGAATATAAATTTCGCTAAATTTACAACTGTACATTTTGACTTTGATGTCATAAGCGAATCAAACTTGGTCACATTTGGCCATCGGCAATAATAAGGTTTAAGATATGTATGTCTTAATTCTCTATAAATTGGACAAACAAGCAAAAAGTGGTATTCGTTTTCAATAAAATTCATATTGCAAAATCGGCATTTTCTTTCATCCCTATGAATATTTTCATATCTTCCGCTTTCTATCGCGAGGTTATGCGAAGACAATCTAAATCTGCAAAGAGCTATTCTAAATTTTTTCTCCATATCAATATCTAAATAATGTTCCAAATTAAAATCGTGCTTAAAACGACAGTAAGTAACAAATCTGTCAGAATTATTTATATTTGCATACCAGCTTTGATGATATATGTCTAATATTCTTTGTTGGATGCGTTCATAGTTAATGTGTTCTATATCATATTGATGTAACCAAATATTTGTCATACCTAACGTCTCCAATATTGATTTTATTTGGAATGCCCAATTTGACCCGTTATATGATATATTATTGTCTGCGTCGCTTTTTTGTAATTTATATATTTTCTTAGCGATACTGTTATCTCCTAATTTCAATAATTTAATCCAGTACTTTAGCATATTTAGTTTTCTCTTTACATAGAGCGGAACTCTACCTAATTCACCATATAAACCTGTAAGATTTGTCGACCTTTTTACGGATAAAATCTTCCTGCAGAATTTCGTATGTATAAGTTCGACGTCTTTTGCATCATGTGATCCCCAAACTTCCGAACTATAATTTAATACAGACACCACTAAAGTGTCAAACAGCTTGCATTTCTCAGAAATGGGTAATTCTATTCGATTAAAAACAGAGAAAAGATTATGCAGTGCAAACGATGCATGTTGAGCCAATCTTTTTTGCGTTCTAAACCAATTACCGTTTTTAAAAAAGTGAATCCCAAGATATTTAAAGGAATTAACTACTTCTAATGTTATATTATTAAGTATGAACTCATATGTAGTGTGAAGACCTTTTTCAAAGATCATTATTTTTGTTTTTGCTTTATTTATTTTCAGACCCCATGTATGACAATATGATTCTATATCGTTCAACATAGACTGTAACGTATCGGGAGATAAAGCAAAGACTACTGCATCGTCCGCATAAAGAAGCATGTTAAATACATGTCAATAAACAGTAATGCTTACTTTTCATAATCTTAGTCTCTGTTAAATATATGTCAATAACCAGTGACTCGTACTTTCCATAATCTTAGTATATGGTAAATACATGTCAACAAACAGTGACTCGTACTTTCCATAATCTTAGTATATGCTAAATACATGTCAATAAACAGTAATGCTTACTTTTCATAATCTTAGTCTCTGTTAAATACATGTCAACAAACGGTGACGCTTACTTTCCATAATCATAGTGTATGTTAAATGCATGTCAACAAATGGTGACTCGTACTTTTATGCAATTTATATGGCAATTGTAGCATGGTCGTTGACATTTTCTTTGTTTTTGCACCGGTGTAAATCATATTTTAATTGAAAATAATACTTGTCAGAATAACTGGTGTAGAATAACTACCAGGTATTGGAAGTAAGAGCATGGCGGACAGTTAAAATGGACATGCTACAAAAAAAACAGCATTGTTTCATCTCGTTGATTAATTTAAACACCTGGATGTTTATAGCAACCAACTCGATGAGACCATACTCTGTCTATTACGTTATGGTGATGTATTTTTTTATTTTTTTGCTGAATAGTTTTTATGTTATATCTTTTAAACATTAGTGTGGATGCTGCCATGTTGTTTTTCTTGATGACGAATTACGTCAAATAACGTTACGTACAATAAAAGTCGAGGTATTCGGTCATGCTTACTAACCAAATAATGCAAAGAGCTCTGCCCTAATAAAGCAAATATATATAATGTCACCAATTTATAAGGTGCGTGTTTGTGTTTGACTGTGGTCCTTGAATGCTACATTTCCTGTTCCACGTTTATATCTACTTTAATTATTGTTTGTTTCCGTGCGTGTTTGTGGTTGACTGTGGTCCTTGAATGCTACATTACCTGTTCGACGTTTATATCTACTTTAATTATTGTTTGTTTCTGTGCGTGTGTGTTGTTGATTGTGGTCCTTCAATGCTACATTTCCTGTTCCACGTTTATATCTACTTTAAATATTGTTTGTTTCTGTGCGTGTTTGTGGTTGACTGTGGTCATTGAATACTACATTTCCTGTTCGACGTTTATATCTACTTTAATTATTGTTTGTTTCTGTGCGTGTTTGTGGTTGACTGTGGTCCTTGAATGCTACATTTCCTGTTCCACGTTTATATCTACTTTAAATATTGTTTGTTTCTGTGCGTGTTTGTGGTTGACTGTGGTCCTTGAATGCTACATTTCCTGTTCGACGTTTATATCTACTTTAATTATTGTTTGTTTCTGTGCGTGTTTGTGGTTGACTGTGGTCCTTGAATGCTACATTTCCTGTTCCACGTTTAAATCTACTTTAATTATTGTTTGTTTCTGTGCATGTTTGTGGTTGACTGTGGTCCTTGAATGCTACATCTGTCTTCAGCAACACCAAAGGAAAAGCTGAAATATGTGAAAAAAATACTTGTAAATACCAATATTAAACTATTTGTATGCATTATGTTTTACATTTGCTTGTGTGTGTTTACATTTGTTTTATATATATTTATATATTCCAACTGTTATTTACAGTTCAAACCAACTTCAAGTCAACAGGACGATTTCGAAATATCACCAGGGGACGAAATACCAAAATCAACTCGTCAGAACAACAGTGCCATTGTGAGAAAGCAGAATTCAAACGTAAATCAGGTACATAAGTATTTCATATTTTTACGTATACATGTACAGAATGCTCAATACATAATTGTGTTGTTTTAACAGTACATATTACCATGTATATGATGGAACACATTTTTGAACTAAGGCTGGGCGTTATTGGCTGCATGTGTAGTGCGAGTAAGGGATTTAAATTGCATTGATTGTATCTAGAAAATGAGACCATATGCCGCCAGCCATGGTATGGTAACATGACCTTGAAGGTTCCATGTTCCCCTTCATATGCATACTATCATCTGCAGGTACTACTGACATTTCTGCTCACCCTAGGACTAGAGGGCATGAACAGTAGAAAGCATTGTCGGACCGTATTTGGTACAAAAACGAATAGGTACAAATTTGTACCATATTCGGCCGAATATGGTACAACTGTCTAATTGTACCATATACGTATCTGCAGTTTTGGGGTAAAATGCCTGACCAAATATGGTACAAACTTGTACCATATTCGGATGAAAAATGTACCACATTCGTTCCGAATATGGTACACACTCATCATCGTCATCGTCATCATCATCATCGTCATCATCATCATCATCATCATCATCATCATAACTACAATTTGCATCAACGTCATCAATACCATCATGAAAATAATCATCATCGTCATCATCATCATCATCATCATCATCATCATAACTACAATTTGCATCAACGTCATCAATACCATCATGAAAATAATCATCATCGTCATCATCATCATCATCATCATCATCATCATAACTACAATTTGCATCAACGTCATCAATACCATCATGAAAATAATCATCATCGTCATCATCATCATCATCATCATCATCATCATAATCATCATCAGCATCATCATCATCATCATCATAATCATCATCATCGGCGGCCGGTAATCATTGGCGTCAACATAATAAAAAACTTTTTTCATCATCATCATTATAATCATTATCATCGGCCGATAAACATCGCAGTTATCATCATCACAATCATCAAACCCCAATCATCATCACCATTGTCATCATCATCAATTACATCATCATCGTCACCATTAACACCATCATCATCATCGTCACCATTAACGCCATTATCATCATCATCGTCATGATGATGACAAAAGTTTTGATGATGATGACGACGATCAAAATTACCGTCATCATCATCATCACAAACTTTTATCATCATTGTCATCATCATCACCATCATTATCACCACAATCATCAAGGTCATCATCATCATCATCAACACCATCATCATCATCACCATTATCATCATCGTAATGAAGATCACAAAAATGTGATGATGATAACTGCGATGTTTTTCGGTCGATGGTGATGATGATGACAAAAGTTTTGTAATGATGATAAGATCAAATTTTCCAAGAAGCGCTGGCGCGCTTCATGGATTTGCTCGCCTACCTTTACCCTTACAAGTTCACACTCTATGAACACAACCAAAATGCGATAATCCTCAAACTTTTACAGAGTTACCTGGAGCAAGCACGTCTCTAGTCTTAGAGTACTAGTACTTAGTAACCAGTACTAAGCAGATACATTCGCCAGTAATTGACAACTGCCCTACTTGAAACAGCGGTAGGGGAAGAATGGCCGTAGAAATCATTTCGTGACCAATCTCCACGAAAGTATCTGGCCCGCCCGGGAATCGAACCCAGGCCGCCTGCGTGCCAATCTGACGCGCAACCGACTGAGCTAGCCGGCGAAACAGTTACACAACCAGCAAAATCCATGTAAAGTGTGGTTAGGTTAGCTGTTTCTGTTACTGCTAGTTACGACGACGACGACGACGACGACGACGACGACGACGACGATGATGATGATGATGATGATGATGATGATGATACTTTTGTCACTTCCAATATTAGGTTAATACAATGTATTTGAGTTTGAAAAAAAGTTTACACATTGGCAGACTATTTCATTTATTAAGAAATACATAATTTATGTACCATATACGTAGGCCATTTTCATTTTATGAGTTTTTTTGGTATGTACCAAATACGTTTTGGCGAGCATAGACAAACTTATTCCAACCGAATATGGTACCGACAAAGCATCTTTCACTGTTGTTCGTGAACAGTCTGAAACAAAGCGAGACAGTAATATTTTCTACATTTATTGTCTCGCAAATTTGTCCTTTTGTACTCCGTTTATAAATAATATACACTTATATGTATACTTTGAGTTTCATTATATTTTTTTTATCCACCAGGAGAACCCTATAGAAAACAGTTTGGAAAAACCAGGGCCTTCAGCTGTCACAACTTCGTCGGGTACAATTGAGGTTTCTGCTAACAGGTAATTTGCCTATATGCGTACTGTGTGAAAAAGCTTTTAGTTAATCCTAAATGTAAGGTTTACTTTCACCTTTTAATCAAGTGAATAGTTAGTGTACCAAACACATTCGCTACCAGAAATACTACAAACAGCCATTGAAACGTCCACGGAGGCATCGCATTTCACCAGAATTGGGCATTTATATTATAAGGCCATTTTAACCATAAAAAAGAAAATATGTATCATCAACATGGGAAAACATTAGTACGATTGAGAAATCAACATATATATGTACAAAATGCTTCAATTGCATATTTGATTATTAACGCTAAATAGTAATAAATAAACTTTGACAATAGTTCATTTTATTTAAGAAATACATGTTACTGTTTGTGTAAAAGTGGGTATACGGTATATGGTTTAAAATTGTACTATTTTGTCCTATATTTCGGTTTACTACCACACTATATTTCATTATCACAATGTTTTCCTGTTAAACGCTACTGTTATCACATGTTTGTTTCAGAAATGTGACGTAACAAGAGGACCAAGAGGGCCTGTATTCGCTCTACTGGCTATATGGAGTCTGTGGTGGGGAACATGACATTGATATGCGCAACTAGGTTTTTACTGATCATTCCTGCAAAGTTTCGTTGAAATCCAGCCAGAAGTTCAGGAGAACTAGTCCGGACAAAGTTTGCGTATTAAAACCTTTAAAGTGCAAATCAAGGGCCATAACACCGGTGTTACTAATCCGATCTGGCTTGTTTTCGAACTTGACCTAGCTTTTATTAATATTAACAATCTTTGCAAGTTTGGTAAAGATCAAAAATGTGCTACAGTGGTCACAAGGAAGACAATGCTTAATATGGCATTTTCCTGCAAAACAAGGCCATAACTCCGGTGAAAATAATCCGATCTGGCTGATTTTCGAACTTCTCCGAGCTTTCATTGATATAAAGACACTGGCAAAGTTTCGTAAGGACCCGATTAATTATGAAGGCCCTAGGGTGTTCACAAAGTAAAAGTTAACGGACGACGGACAACTCGTCATCCCATAAGCTCTGATCTAAAAATGATGAAAAAATAAATAAAACCTATGAAAATAACTTCAAGTAAATAAAGTTACTTTAATGTACTTTTTCTAACGTAGTGTGACGTTATAAGTTTTGTAATAAATAGAATCTTAACATTCGTAGTCATTCATTATTGAATTTATTAAACTCGTTAGCAAAATGATATAATGCTCTGCAAGAGCCTCGCATTATATCATTTTGCCAACTCGTTTAATAAATTCAATAATGGACGAGTACTCATGTAAGATCCTCTATATATACCTTACATATTTTGAGAATCTTTATCTCTATATTAACCAGACAGAATAAACGCCAAAACTGGAGCGTCGAATAAAGAGTACTCATAATTCATTTTACGCATATGAAATCATGAGTATTTTATGAACCCTTGAATGAATCTATACTTTTAAACGGCAAATATACCTCAGTATGTGACCTCAACACCTGGATGGTTTTGGTAAACGGTTTTGTAGTGTACTGTTGCCGGGTTAGTTTCTTTAATACCATGGTCATTGTAACTATGTCATTATCTTTCTGTCGCATGCTCTACTACAGCGTGCGAACGCTCTACTGGAACGTGCGAACGCTAGTGTGCGAACGCTCTAGCTACAGCGCGCGAACGCTCTACCAGAGCGTGCGAACGCTTTACTACAGCGTGTGAACGCTTTAAATTATTTTTTCTGCATGTCACCTGCGGGGCTCCGTACATTCTACTGTTTTCTAATTTCAATTATTTTTTTGAAATTCCGGTTGACCCATTCTTTTCCCCGTCACGAACTCCATACTATACTGAACAAAAAAAGAAACTGTCGCATTTTAAGCTGTGATTTGCATACGGTTGACTTTGTTACAGTTTGTACACCAATCTAGATACAATTTCATCATTTATACTTATCACTCGATCATTTGATCAATATTAATAATCATCAAAAACCAGATTTAGTGTGTTGCTGCTAAAACATGTTTTATTCAAATTGCGAAATCACTATATTTGTATTATATAGGGAGGTAATCTGAAAACATTCATTCTTGAAAGCTGTATGGCGTAAAAGTGAGTGAACATGTCAGCTTACTTTCTCCGTCTTTTTGGTGCTGGGGTTATCTTCTGTTTATTTCTATAGAACAAAACTGTGTTAAGGATGTTGGATGGGCAAGTTTTGACATCAAGTCTAAACATTTTACTTTTTTATATCATAGTTTTATTTGACAACATAATTGTTTTATTTTTTCCATTCTAGTAGATATGGATATAATGTAGGATTTAAGATGGTAACATACCAAATTTTAAGCATTTTTTTTCCCATATGTTTTCCGGCATTTGTGATCATTTTTTGTTGTCAACAAAATAGGGGGTATGGGTAGCTCTGAGTAGAATTTATCCTTTTGCTATAGAATAAATCAGATTATTGTTTTTCAGTAGTGAAATACATATATAAAAGTAGATACTGAGCTTATTTCATTTTCGATCTCGATGTCAATATGGTGTGTACAGTAATTTACATTGAAAATGTCGAAATAACCCCAAAATGGGTGTAATTTAAAGAATTTTTAATAAAAAATCATTAGAAGCCTTGTGACCTATACAAGTTTAAAAAAAAGTTGATCATTAGAACATATTTTTTTATTTGAATTAATTTTTCGATAAAAACAAAAGTGGGTGGGGTACGGTCCATATATGTTTGCTTTTTAAAGTAAAAAGACGAATGAGGATTTGTTTTTGTATGATTTGAAAGACCTGTATATATGCAATCGAAAATTAATTGTTGTTTTACAATAAAAACAATTGTGAAAATGTTCAATGACTATATTTTTCCTCTTTTTAGTGAAATTTTGAAGTTAGAAATATGTGCCTTCTTCAATGACGTCTAGTGGGAAAAAAAGTGTGGTGACCTAGCCTTTTTTGATAATTTTGAATCTAAATTATACAAAAGAAGCTTTAAATATGAATTAAAAAAAAATCTCATCACTACGTCCTTTCCCAGCCAACCTCCTTAAATCAAAAGTTTAAACCACAAGACCCTAAATGATGTTTAAACCAAAACAAGGGGAATAACTTTGCGTACAAGTTTGATTCAAGGAAAATTGTTTTCATGACAGTGCTGACCTTTTAACAAAGGTATTAACATATAAGACCAAACAAAATATATTTTCATTGTGTCTACATGTAAAGTTGCGGAAGTTTCTTTTATTGTTGAGTATATCTAGACCATATTTCAGCAAACTTTCAGAGAAAATGGGGATGATGAGTTTTCCTTATATAAGTCCATGCTAAACATGTGATCTCTATACAGACTACCGGGACGGGCCCCTTTTTTACCCAAGAGAGACGAAACACACAAACTTGAGTACTTTCCGATCAATTCTCTACAATAATTGTCAAAATATATGGGGCTGTTCTTAAGAAAAATTGGTTTGGTTATTGTCGGCAACATTGATCAAGTCCGATTGACTGTATGGGTTCCCTAATTACAGTTGAATTAAGTTGAATTGGGTTTGGGCGCATCAACACAAAAAGGTTATATGGAGCCAACAGGAATGCATATTCCAAAACCACCCTCCATTGACATCGAGATACAAATATGCAGAATGGGCCTAGAACCTTTTCACTTGCAGAACTGCAGACACACATTATGTAGTTGGAGCCACGATCATTGTTTTTTCCACCACTCAAATAGCGCCGAAACAATACACAGATGATGATGAACACCTTCAATGAACATGACAACAATGCCAAATGAACTCGGGGGCATTTTACCCCTCTGCAGTGGCTCTATTCTTGCTTGGGAACCACACAGGACTTCTTATTACAGAATAATCCACATACAATTTCAGCAAAATTGGTGCATCGGTTTCAGAGAAAATTCTTTAAAGCCTTTTCAATTTATAAATGTATGCTAAACGTGTAATCACCTATTATACAAATGTTTGATCCCCGGGGCGAAGCCACTTTTTCCCTGAGGAGGTAAAGCACACACTTTAATGTACGACCTAGCGATCAATTCTATAAATGTATGGTGCGGTTTAACATTTGTCAAGGTTTTAAATTTTGTAGTAACAGCCGCGGCCATTTAAAAATGCGATTGACCTATTTTTTTCATGTTTGCAAAATATGTCAATTGGTTTCCGAGAAAGTGCTGCTAACACTCCGACGGACTATGCACCATCGCACGAACCATATAACCTTCTATGTCCGACAACCCAGTCCATAAACATGTATATAAAATTGAATTTTGAATATCGAATTTGACAAACTAAAAAGCTACAAGTCGGAAATTTGTAAATTTATTAAATTGACAATGCATAACAACCAGGCTTAACAGATTAACGTAATACATAATGGAGTGGTAATTTCTGCAAAAAGTACATATATAGTTATCTGTTTACTCTAAACATATACAAATATACTCTGTTTATGTTTTATTATTAGAACTTGAATCCACTGTTCGAAGAAGTCCTTTTACATTAAAACTCACTCTTGAGTGTCTCAGCTTACAGAATAGCCAGGTACTGACACACATACAGACGACAAGTGCGGTACACAGTCCAATCAAGAGACCCAGCATTGGTGCGCGCGCAATACAGACGCTTCCGTCAAGGTCGGCTGCTATCTTCGATTCGGCTGCTATGTTGTTCTGCGGCCCTAACCCTGTAAACATTGAGTTGAAAGTTACACAAAGCTTCTACCAACACATATTCCACACTACTTAACAAGATCTTACACGGTTGTCTTTCCTTTTTTAACAGAAATAGGGGATATGAAAACACTTTAAAACTAGAACTTTTGACATTCAGGGGCACCTTGAATACCACTGCAATTAGCTTTACGCGCAGAAAAATAAATTTGGAAACAGAAGAGAAAATAGTGCATTGATACACGCCATATGATTGCAAAACAAGTGGCAATTAGTTCAGATATTCTATTGTGATCTTTCTTTTCTTTATTCAGCTATCTCGCCAACAACAGTCAAATTTTAGAACAGATGTACACCGTTTCTACATACATGTATATATTATTTCATATTTGGAGAATCCAAACTCTATAGACACAGTATAAACGACTTTAACCTGCCAGGCAAAACTCCGAAACTGGAGCGTCGAGTTAAGAGTTATCAACTCATAATTCATTTTACGCATATTCAATCAATTGAAAACCCGTCAATAAACCTATACATTTAATCGGCTCATAGACATTTATGTTTGTCATACTGCAAAGAAAATTCTCGGGATTTTATTGGTCAATGGGCCGTAGACATGAGCCTATGTCTACGTCTCGCGACGTGAACATAGGACAATTTCCCCGTAGGTACACCAATCCTGCAATACACAAAAACAAAGTGGCGACTATATAAACGTTGCCGATATGTTTTGGAAACCGCCGATTGTTTCCTTTCTATAGTCTCTATCATCCAGACCTCTCGTGCGACTTCTCTCAAAGAACTCCATACGATGGTCTGGAGTAAAGCTTCTTTAAAATTGTTGACATCAATACGAGGTGTGGACAAAAAGAAAACACCGGCCTCTGATTGGTCAACTTCAGTTTGTTATGGAAATCTATGGGAATCACTCCCTACGTCACGACGGCGTCAAAAATTACGTGACGTTACGCGCAATGTTGTGCAATAAAATTACCCCAAACAAAGTCAGCGGATCACGATTAATGCAAAAAAATAAATTTTAAACATCATTTTATAAGATTATATTATGTTTTTAGAGAAACTACATTAAAACGAAGTTTATTGTATATTTAATAAGGACGTAAACACATCCCATTGGAACTAATGTTGCCCGTAATACAACGTGCACTTTGATGTTGCGTTCAAAATGACGTCACGTCGCAGTCAGTTTTGACGTTTGGGTCGTATTTGTTTTGCTATCGCTAGAGTAGAGTTTAGGCATCCGCATGACATTCTGCGCATGCGTAGTAACGTCGCACTAGTTAGTCTAAACTAACACATAGAACTGCGTTCTTGTTTACAAAAAGGACGCCGCACTCGTTCCATTTTTAGATGAATCATCAGATGACAGCGATTCTGACGATTTTCCTGTATTAAAATGATTTATGTATTAATGCTGTCCGAAATATGCTTATCCGAATACAAAGCAACACACAAAAGCGCCATAATGTGAAGAAAATACACAAAACACTACTTTAATTCTGATAATAATATAATGCACTAATGAAAACCACTTATCAAACATTAAATACAGTTTAAGTAACATCAAGAACCCCGTTTACCCTTTGCTCTTTTCCGCTTTCCCGTTGCTTTCCGCCATCTTGTTACGTCACGTTCTTGCTCACTCCTCATAAAATGGAGAGTAGACTCTTGACCCAAGTTCGCAACACTAGTGTTACGTTCTTGGTGTTAGTTTAGTTCTAGTGTTGCGACTCGACACTCGAGTGTGCAAAACAAATACGCCCTTGGCGTCTATCGGTCAAACATTTTAATGAACCACGAATCGTCTCAGACGCTCGCTAGCGCTCGCAGTCAACTTGAGTGTGTCTGGATGATAGAGACTATCCTTTCTATTGCTTTTCTGCGCTTTCCATTGTGTGTAGAGGTCTAATAATCGTAAGTATATATTTTTTTCAGTTTTACAGATAATAAAACATTAACGTAGTGATAAAATACGTTTATTTTATGAAAAAATCCGCCAAATATAACGACCTTAGAGCGATGACGTCAAACAACGTCTAGTTAGAGGCACATTACGGGGACATTGGCGCAATAAAAATGAAAACGTGTTTTTGGCTGTTTTTTTTTCTTAAATAAATGGTAACAACTTTGAAGTATGACAAATTCGTTATTAGGATTTTTGACAGGGAACCATGGGCTCACATTCTTTCCAGGCAGGGAATGTGAGCCCATGTTCCATGTCAAAAATCCTAATAACTGATAATGGCCTGAACACATGGATAAAGTTTTGATCAAAGTTTTTTAGTGTCATATTTAGCGGGTTAATTTCTTTTATTTGTTCATTTTTAATAATAATAATGTAATTTATCAAAATGTATTGGTAAAAGGCTGACTTATAATTATTTTGTTATATGAAATTATTAGTTCACTTTTGAATGTGATATATGCAAATTAAAACTAAAGACAAACATCACAAAATTAGCTGAAGTATTCAAACTATATATTGGCGTCATTCTTACATCATGCGCAGTTAACCTGTGACGTTTCAGGAGTGTGGCTACATACGTACGGATCGGGCAATGTTTTCCATATCGATCGACTGTGACCTTTACCACTGACACAGTGACCTGCACAAAAAGGGGCCATCCATGCACAGTCCAGTTTGAAGTTTCATGAATTTGGTGGCAGAGGTTTAAGAGGTCATGCTTTATCAGTCCACGGTGACCTTGCCATTTGACCTAGTGGACCAAGTCCTCACATCATACATACATCTACCTGCGAAGTTTCATGAATGTTGTGGCAGACGTTTAGGAGGTAAGGAGCTGACAAATTATTTTCATCATCAGTCCACGGTGACCTTGACATTTTATCTAGTGAACCCAGTCCTCACATCATGCGCCCGTCCACCTGTGAAGTTGCATGAGGGTGGCGGCAGACGTGGAGGAGGTATATCGCGGACAGACAGATGTACGTACAGACAGATGATAGGCTGAAACTAGTATTATCCTCTAAACTTCATTTTGCGGATATGAAAATGGATGCATGCATGGAAACTAAAGTGATCACGGCTATGTTTATAAAGCAATTTGTATATAGTAATCGCACCGTCCTTCTTTCTGTCTATCTTTCTGTCCTTCTGTCCGGATTCCGTCCGTCATTCCGCAGTTCGTGTCCGGACTGTACTTTCAAAACCCCTGCATGGATTAACTTGGCACAAGTAATCAACATAACAAGACGATGTGTCGCGCGCAATACCCAGGTCCGTACCTCAAAGGTCACATTTGCAGTTCATAGGTCAAAAACAGGTACGCATTTCGTGTCCGGACCGTAACGTCACAACCCCTGCAGGGATTTTTAAATTACTTGGCACTAGTGATCACCATAACAAGACGATGTGTCTCGCGCAAAACCCATATCCGTATCTCAAAGGTCAAGGTCACACTTGCAGTTCATAGGTCAAAAACAGGTACGCAATATTTTATCTCGATGTACATGGAGGTTGAGCCTGGCATGTTCATTCCTGTTAGGCGCCATATAACCTTTCATGTGTTGGTGCGCCTTAAAACCCCAATTCAGCTCAATGCATACTGAGCACTATCAGCATGCCCTTCAAAAGAAGTTCGTCCACCAGAAGTTCATAATTTAACTAATTTCAAACCTGGTGGGTAGACGAGTATGGAGGTAGATGCAGTCACAGTCTTTATGGTGGAGCTACCGGAGACAAAGCCCGACTCATCGTCGCTTCTACGTCTTCTGTTACAACTGGCCTGTATGGAAATAGTAAGGTGTTAATCATAGAGTCAACGGGACTTGATACAATAGTAACGTGTTAATCATCGAGTCAATGGGACTTGATACAATAGTAACGTGTTAATCATCGAGTCAATGGGACATGATACAATAGTAACGTGTTAATCATCGAGTCAATGGGAATTTATACAATAGTAAAGTGTTAAATCAGCGAGTCAATGTGACTGGATACAATAGTAACGTGTTAATCATCGAGTCAATGGGACTTGATACAATAGTAACGTGTTAATCATCCAGTCAATGGGACTTGATACAATAGTAACGTGTTAATCATCGAGTCAATGGGACTTGATACAATAGTAACGTGTTAATCATACAGTCAATGGGACTTGATACAATAGTAACGTGTTAATCATCCAGTCAATGGGACTTGATACAATAGTAACGTGTTAATCAGCGAGACAATGGGACTTGATATAATAGTAACGTGTTAATCATCGAGTCAATGGGACTTGATACAATAGTAACGTGTTAATCAGCGAGTCAATGGGACTGGATACAATATTAACGTGTTAATCAGCGAGTCGATGGGACTTGATACAATAGTAACGTGTTAATCATCGAGTCGATGGGACTTGATAAATAGTAACGTGTTAATCATCGAGTCAATGGGACTTGATACAATAGTAACGTGTTAATCATCGATTCGATGGGACTTGATAAATAGTAATGTGTTAATCATCGAGTCAATGGGACTGGATACAATAGTAACGTGTTAATCATCGAGTCAATGGGACTTGATACAATAGTAACGTGTTTATCATCCAGTCAATGGGACGTGATACAATAGTAACGTGTTAATCATCGAGTCAATGGGACTTGATACAATAGTAACGTGTTAATCATCCAGTCAATGGGACTTGATACAATAATAACGTGTTAATCAGCGTGTCAGTGGGACTTGATACAATAGTAACGTGTTAATCATCCAGTCAATGGGACTTAGATACAATAGTAACGTGTTAATCAGCGAGTCAATGTGACTTGATACAATAGTAACGTGTTAATAATCAGGTCAATGTGACTTGATACAATAGTAAGTGTTAATCAGCGTGTCAATGGGACTTGATACAATAGTAACGTGTTAATCATCGAGTCAATGGGACTTGATACAATAGTAACGTGTTAATCATCCAGTCAATGGGACTTGATACAATAGTAACGTGTTAATCATCCAGTCAATGGGACTTGATACAATAGTAACGTGTTAATCAGCGAGACAATGGGACTTGATATAATAGTAACGTGTTAATCATCGAGTCAATGTGACTTGATACAATAGTAACGTGTTAATCATCCAGTCAATGGGACTTGATACAATAGTAACGTGTTAATCAGCGAGACAATGGGACTTGATATAATAGTAACGTGTTAATCATCGAGTAAATGGGACTTGACACAATAGTAACGTGTTAATCATCGAGTCAATGGGACTTGATACAATAGTAACGTGTTAATCATCCAGTCAATGGGACTTGATACAATAGTAACGTGTTAATCAGCGAGTCGATGGGACTTGATACAATAGTAACGTGTTAATCATCGAGTCGATGGGACTTGATAAATAGTAACGTGTTAATCATCGAGTCAATGGGACTTGATACAATAGTAACGTGTTAATCAGCGAGTCAATCTGACTTGATACAATAGTAACGTGTTAATCATCAGGTCAATGTGACTTGATACAATAGTAAGTGTTAATCAGCGGGTCAATGGGACTTGATACAATAGTAACGTGTTAATCATCGAGTCAATGGGACATGATACAATAGTAACGTGTTAATCATCCAGTCAATGGGACTTGATACAATAGTAACGTGTTAATCATCCAGTCAATGGGACTTGATACAATAGTAACGTGTTAATCAGCGAGACAATGGGACTTGATATAATAGTAACATGTTAATCATCGAGTCAATGGGACTTGATACAATAGTAACGTGTTAATCAGCGAGTCAATGGGATTTGATACAATATTAACGTGTTAATCATCCAGTCAATGGGACTTGATACAATAGTAACGTGTTAATCAGCGAGTCGATGGGACTTGATACAATAGTAACGTGTTAATCATCGAGTCGATGGGACTTGATAAATAGTAACGTGTTAATCATCGAGTCAATGGGACTTGATACAATAGTAACGTGTTAATCATCGAGTCAATGGGACTTGATACAATAGTAACGTGTTAATCATCGAGTCAATGGGACTTGATACAATAGTAACGTGTTAATCATCGAGTAAATGGGACTTGATACAATAGTAACGTGTTAATCATCCAGTCAATGGGACTTGATAAATAGTAACGTGTTAATCATCGAGTCAATGGGACTTGATACAATAGTAACGTGTTAATCATCCAGTCAATGGGACTTGATACAATAGTAACGTGTTAATCATCCAGTCAATGGGACTTGATACAGTAGTAACGTGTTAATCATCCAGTCAAAGGGACTTGATACAGTAGTAACGTGTTAATCATCCAGTCAATGGGACTTGATACAGTAGTAACGTGTTCATCATCCAGTCAATGGGACTTGATACAGTAGTAACGTGTTAATCATCCAGTCAATGGGACTTGATACAGTAGTAACGTGTTAATCATCCAGTCAATGGGACTTGATACAGTAGTAACGTGTTAATCATCCAGTCAATGGGACTTGATACAGTAGTAACGTGTTAATCATCCAGTCAATGGGACATGGGACTTGATACAGTAGTAACGTGTTATCATCCAGTCAATGGGACTTGATACAATAGTAACGTGTTAATCATCCAGTCAATGGGACTTGATACAATAGTAACGTGTTAATCATCCAGTCAATGGGACTTGATACAATAGTAACGTGTTAATCATCCAGTCAATGGGACTTGATACAATAGTAACGTGTTTATCATCCAGTCAATGGGACTTGATACAATAGTAACGTGTTAATCATCCAGTCAATGGGACTTGACACAATAGTAACGTGTTAATCATCCAGTCAATGGGACTTGACACAATAGTAACGTGTTAATCATCCAGTCAATGGACTTGACACAATAGTAACGTGTTAATCATCCAGTCAATGGGACTTGACACAATAGTAACGTGTTAATCATCCAGTCAATGGGACTTGACACAATAGTAACGTGTTAATCATCCAGTCAATGGGACTTGACACAATAGTAACGTGTTAATCATCCAGTCAATGGGACTTGATACAGTAGTAACGTGTTAATCATCCAGTCAATGGGACTTGATACAGTAGTAACGTGTTAATCATCCAGTCAATGGGACTTGATACAGTAGTAACGTGTTAATCATCCAGTCAATGGGACTTGATACAGTAGTAACGTGTTAATCATCCAGTCAATGGCACTTGATACAGTAGTAACGTGTTAATCATCCAGTCAATGGGACTTGATACAGTAGTAACGTGTTAATCATCCAGTCAATGGGACATGGGACTTGATACAGTAGTAACGTGTTAATCATCCAGTCAATGGGACTTGATACAATAGTAACGTGTTAATCATCCAGTCAATGGGACTTGATACAATAGTAACGTGTTAATCATCCAGTCAATGGGACTTGATACAATAGTAACGTGTTAATCATCCAGTCAATGGGACTTGACACAATAGTAACGTGTTAATCATCCAGTCAATGGGACTTGACACAATAGTAACGTGTTAATCATTGAGTCAATGGGACTTGATACAATAGTAACGTGTTAATCATCGAGTCAATGGGACTTGATACAATAGTAACGTGTTAATCATCCAGTCAATGGGACATGATACAATAGTAACGTGTTAATCATCCAGTCAATGGGACATGATACAATAGTAACGTGTTAATCATCCAGTCAATGGGACTTGATACAATAGTAACGTGTTAATCATCCAGTCAATGGGACTTGATACAATAGTAACGTGTTAATCATCCAGTCAATGGGACTTGACACAATAGTAACGTGTTAATCATCCAGTCAATGGGACTTGACACAATAGTAACGTGTTAATCATCCAGTCAATGGGACTTGACACAATAGTAACGTGTTAATCATCCAGTCAATGGGACCTGACACAATAGTAACAATAGTAACGTGTTAATCATCCAGCCAATGGGACTTGATACAATAGTAACGTCTTAATCATCCAGTCAATGGGACTTGATACAATAGTAACGTGTTAATCATCCAGTCAATGGGACTTGATACAATCATCCAGTCAATGGGACCTGATACAATAGTAACGTGTTAATCATCCAGCCAATGGGACTTGATACAATAGTAACGTCTTAATCATCCAGTCAATGGGACTTGATACAATAGTAACGTGTTAATCATCCAGTCAATGGGACTTGATACAATGAAAATATAAGGTATTATGTTAATCATAAAATCCATTATTTCATTGGTATAAAAGGTAATAGAATTTGAAGTTTTCATCTTCTCTTTTCTACTATAGGTTCTTCTCTATTCTACTATAGGTTTTTCTCTATTCTACTATAGGTTTTTCTCTATTCTACTATAGGTTTTTCTACTATAGGTTTTTCTTTATTCTGCTCTAGGTTTTTCTCTATTCTACTATAGGTTTTGCTCTATTCTACTATAGGTTTTTCTCTATTCTGCTATAGGTTTAGCAACTGTAAACACAATTTGCTTTGAAGTATTTAAATAGTACTTAATACTGATTTTCCTAACGGGGCATTATCATGATTATACGCTTGTTTCCTAAAGTTTTTAGTTAAAAATGTGTATGTGTGTTTAACGTCCCTCCACCACATAACACGGTTATTTGGCAGAATGTGTATGGTGATCTTGACATTTGGCCTACCGACTCCAAAGACAATAAGGTGCTTTCTCTTGAAGTGCTCAACAAACCAACTGAAGATGTGCTCAAACTGCCACCTCTTGAAGTGCTCAACCAACCAACTGACGATGTGCTCAAACTGCCACCTCTTGAAGTGCTCAACCAACCCGCTAGTAATGTGTTCAAAGTGTCACATAATGAAGAGTGCTCAACCAACCAGCTAGTAATGTGCTCAAACCACCACCTCTTGAAGTGCTCAACAAGCCCACTAGTGATATGCCCAAACTGCCACCTCTTGAAGTGCTCAACCAACTAACTAGTAATATGCTCAAACTATCACATCTTGAAGTGCTCAGCAAGCCCACTAGTGATATGCTCAAACTGCCACCTCTTGAAATGCTCAACAAGCCCACTAGTGATATGCTCAAACTGCCACCTCTTGAAGTGCTCAACAAGCCCACTAGTGATATGCTCAAACTGCCACCTCTTGAAGTGCTCAACCAACTAACTAGTGATGTGATCAAACTATCACATCTTGGAGTGCTCAACCAACCAGCTAGCAATGTGCTCAAACTGCCACCTCTTGAAGTGCTTATCCAACTTGTTAGTGATGTGCTCAAACTGCCACCTCTTGGAATGCTCATCAAACTTGTTAGTGATGTGCCTAAACTGCCATCTCTTGAAATGCCCAATCAACCAACTAGTAATGTGCTCAAACTACCACCTCTTGAAATGCTCATCAAACTTGTTAGTGATGTGCCTAAACTGCCATCTCTTGAAGTGCCCATTCAACCAACTAGTAATGTGCTCAAACTGCCACCTCTTGAAGTGCTCAACCAACTTACTAGTAATGTGCTCAAATCGCCACTTCTTGAAGTGCTCAACCAACCAGCAAGAAATGTGCTCAAACTACCACCTCTTGAAGTGCTCATCCAACTTACTAGTAATGTGCTCAAACCGCCACTTCTTGAAGTGCTCAACCAACCAGCAAGAAATGTGCTCAAACTACCACCTCTTGAAGTGCTCATCCAACTTACTAGTGATGTGCTCAAACCATCACTTCTTGAAGTGCTCAACCAACCAGCTAGTAATGTGCTCAAACTACCACCTCTTGAAGTGCTCATCCAACTTACTAGTGATGTGCTCAAACCATCCCTTCTTGAAGTGCTCAACCAACCAGCTAGTAATGTGCTCAAACCGCCACTTCTTGAAGTGCTCAACCAACCAGCAAGAAATGTGCTCAAACTACCACCTCTTGAAGTACTCATCCAACTTACTAGTGATGTGCTCAAACCATCACTTCTTGAAGTGCTGAACCAACCAGCTAGTAATGTACTCAAACTGCCACCTCTTGAAGTGCTCAACCAACTAACTAGTGATGTGCTAAAACTGCCACCTCTGGTGCTCAACCAACCAACTATTGATATGCTGAAACTGCCACCTCTTGAAGTGCTCAACCAACTAACTGGAGATGTTCTCAGACTTCCAACTAATGACGTACATAAATAACCAGCTAGTTATCTGCTTAAACTAACAACACTTGACGTGCTGAAACTATGGCCTCCTTGACCTTGACAGTAAAGACGCTGCGACTAAAACGTTCTCTCCTCTCACCGCTGCGGATTCAAATCCCACTGGGAGCTCTACTTATCAAGTGAGAAAGTGTCGATTCTTACGGATGACGCGAGGTATACAGTGCTGGCTCTACCTAGGAAAAATGGGGTGGTCTGCCTCAACCACAAAAAATCGACCGTCATATATGGCCTAACATGTGCTAAAAATGATGTAAAACACAGTTCAGCAATCGAACTACCAACTTTTTATGTGCTCAAACTATCAACTCTTGATCTGCTCAGTTGACCAACTCTTGATATGCTTAAACTACCAATAACTGATGAGCTCAAACTACCAAGTTTTCATGGGCTTGAACTATCAACGTTTGATTTGCTCAAACTACCAAAACATTATGTACTATATAACTACCACAACTTGATGTACTATATAACTACCAACACTTGATGTACTATATAACTACCAACACTTGATGTACTATATAACTACCAAAACGTGATGTACTATATAACTACCAACACTTGATATGAACATTATGTGTTATGTCTCCCATACACTACCAACAGTTGATGTACTATATAACTACCAACACTTGATGTACTATATAACTACCAACACTTGATGTACTATATAACTACCAAAACGTGATGTACTATATAACTACCACAACTTGATGTACTATATAACTACCAACACGTGATGTACTATATAACTACCACAACTTGATGTACTATATAACTACCAACACTTGATGTACTATATAACTACCAACACTTGATGTACTATATAACTACCAACACTTGATGTACTATATAACTACCAAAACGTGATGTACTATATAACTACCAACACTTGATGTACTATATAACTACCAACACTTGATGTACTATATAACTACCAAAACGTGATGTACTATATAACTACCAACACTTGATGTACTATATAACTACCAACACTTGATGTACTATATAACTACCAACACTTGATGTACTATATAACTACCAAAACGTGATGTACTATATAACTACCAACACTTGATGTACTATATAACTACCAAAACGTGATGTACTATATAACTACCAACACTTGATGTACTATATAACTACCAACACTTGATGTACTATATAACTACCAAAACGTGATGTACTATATAACTACCAACACTTGATGTACTATATAACTACCAACACTTGATGTACTATATAACTACCAACACTTGATGTACTATATAACTACCAACACTTGATGTACTATTTAACTACCAAAACGTGATGTACTATATAACTACCAACACTTGATGTACTATATAACTACCAACACTTGATGTACTATATAACTACCAACACTTGATGTACTATATAACTATCAACACTTGATGTACTATATAACTACCAACACCTGATGTACTATATAACTACCAAAACGTGATGTACTATATAACTACCAACACTTGATGTACTATATAACTACCAACACCTGATGTACTATATAACTACCAAAACGTGATGTACTATATAACTACCAAAACGTGATGTACTATATAACTACCAAAACGTGATGTACTATATAACTACCAACACTTGATGTACTATATAACTACCAACACTTGATGTACTATATAACTACCAACACCTGATGTACTATATAACTACCAACACTTGATGTACTATATAACTACCAAAACGTGATGTACTATATAACTACCAAAACGTGATGTACTATATAACTACCACAACTTGATGTACTATATAACTACCAACACTTGATGTACTATATAACTACCAACACTTGATGTACTATATAACTACCAACACTTGATGTACTATATAACTACCAACACTTGATGTACTATATAACTACCAACACTTGATGTACTATATAACTACCAAAACGTGATGTACTATATAACTACCAACACTTGATGTACTATATAACTACCAACACTTGATGTACTATATAACTACCAACACTTGATGTACTATATAACTACCAACACTTGATGTACTATATAACTACCAACACTTGATGTACTATATAACTACCAACACTTGATGTACTATATAACTACCAACACTTGATGTACTATATAACTACCAACACTTGATGTACTATATAACTACCAACACTTGATACACTTGATGTACTATATAACTACCAACACTTGATACACTTGATGTACTATATAACTACCAACACTTGATGTACTATATAACTACCAACACTTGATATGAACATTATGTGTTATGTCTCCCATACACTACCAACAGTTGATGTGCTCTAACTATTGATGATGTAGGTGACTTCTGCATTTGATTCTGGTTAAAGAAACAGAGACTGTTTGTTTTTTGTCCTCCCAGTCCTTACGGTTAGTAAAGCGCTATGGTCTAGTGGTAGAGAGTTGGACCCATGATCGAAAAGTTTGCGGTTCGATCCCCGCCATGATCATTCGATCCCCGCCATGATCATATGTGTTGTGCCCCTGAACAAGACACTTACCTGCATTTGCTTAATACTGGTTCTACCAAGGAAGACATCGAGAGTGATTAAAATAAGTTCATATGGATTTCGTAACAATCTATGTAAAAACCCTTACGGTGACTAACTTTCCAGATGTAGCCATTAAAGTCATGTGCAGCCACAATACAGTCATGGTCATGTGTAAGTGACGTCATGGTCATAGGAAATAGTTTCTAAAATTGACAGATACTTTTGACACAGTCGATCACTATTATAAAGGCCCAGATTTTTTATTTGACCGACACCAATGTCAATCCCAAGATATATTCAATTACTTTCATTAATGGGGGATGCAAGTCGTAGCGGAGACCGGATGTGACCTATATTTCGTCAAAATGGGTCATGACGACCCGAAAGTATGCATATTATGTTAGATGCGTATAAGGAATATTCTGGTGGTTTCATGAAAATCCTGCGAGAAAAAAGCAAAATACGCATGGCATGTCGTAGCAGAGACCCAACTTGACCTATATTTCGTAGAAAATAGGTCACAGCGGCCCGAAAATGTGCACATGGTGTTAGATGCATATAAGGAACGTTTTTGGTGAAGTTTGTGAAAATCCTGTTAGAAAGAAGAAAGATACGCATGTCTTGGCGGAGATAGGACGTGACCTATAATTTGTCGAAAGTAGGTCACATCGACCCGAAATTATGCACGTGATGTGGGATCTATATAATAAACATTCTGGTGGAGTTTGGTGAAAATACTGCAAAGTGACGTTGAAGATATTAGGAAAGGAAAATCAGACGAACGGATGAACGAACGAACGGACGGACGACATAGTGATCGCTTAGTCGAGATCCGTAAACGGGCTCGACACTGAACGCTTAATATCCATGATTTTCCTCTCTTAAAGCACAGTCTCTATATCAATCGATTTCTTCTTTTTAGGCGTCTTTATTTGTAACTCATGTTCACCAGCTCATGTCGAAATCGGGTATTTAAGCGAGCAAATATAGCGCAGAAAATCATTTACTGTGTATACATCGATCAGGGCATATCGTACCTATACAGATGTGACAGTATTTTTTACAGAAAAAAAAGTTAGCCTCTTTCGGGGCTCGAACACACGCCCTTCTGATTTCAAGTCCGGTGCTCTATCCACTGAACTATAACGCTACTTGAGAAAAATGTATATGAACTACCATTTATTATGAGGCAAACTAACTTGATTTATTTTGAACGTCACTCAAGATGGATCAATAAATATGTAGTCCATCTTGTCGCACGTGTAAATTAATATTGCCTGGTGTAATACTGTATGTTATCAATATGAAAGTAATACTTCGCCTCAAAACAACCAGACATCGACTTGTTGTTTAGCGCTGGATGAGTTTGTGTGTGCGCGATTGTTATTACGTAATGCCTATTTAATGTTAACAAGAGCTGTCAGAGAACAGCGCAGCTCGACTATTCGATTTTTCAGAGAATAATAAATTTATAGCTAGACTAAGTATATACCATCATAAAACAAGGCTACAACAATGTGGGGTGGGGTTGGGAGCACAACATATCTATGTGTAAGAATTGACCAAAACTACACAGAAATATGTAAAAAAAAAAAAAAAAAAAAAAAAATCCAGTTTTGAGTGGGGTGCGGGTTGTGGGTGGGAGAGAGGCGGGGGTGGATGGTGGGGGGAGTGGGGTGGTTAGGGCAACATATATGTGTAAGAAGCTATGTAATAATTCACCAAAACACAAAATATGAAAAAAAAAAAAAAAAAAAAATCGAGTTTGAGTGAGGATGGGGTAGAGGCGGGGGGTGGGGAGGGCAACATATGTGTAATAAGCTATGTAAGAATTTAACAAAACAACACAGAAATATGGTAAACAAAATAAAATAAAAAATTAGATTGATTTAATATGTAAAAAAAAAAAAGAAGAGAAAGAAGAAAGAGTTTCGAGTGTGTGTGGGGGGGGGGGGGGGGGGCGGGGAGGGGGGGAGTAGTGTGTGGGAGGGGGGTGGAGGGGGCAACATATATGTGTAAGAAGCTGTGTGTAGGAAATTACCAAAACAACACAGATATATGTAAAAAAAATAATAAACATTTAATACAAATATTCGTGGGGTATGGGTGGGGGGATGGGGAGGGGGGGGGGGGGGTGTGGGGGGCAACACAGGTATGTGTAAGAAGTAATAATTGACCAAAACAACAAAGAAATAAGTAAAAAAAAAAATCGAGTGTGTGTGTGTGGGGGGGTGGGGGAGGGGAGAGAAGCACGGGTGGGGGGGAGGGAGCAACATTATGATTATGTGTAAGAAGCTATGTGTAAGAATTGACCAAAAACACAGAAATATGTAAAAAAAAAAAAAAAAAAAATTTAAATAAAAATATTCTAGTTTCGAGCGTGTGGTTGGGGCGGGGGGATGGGGGGTGGGTGTTGGGAGTGGCGGGGGAGGGGAGGCGGTGGGGGAGAAGGGGGCAACATGTTTAAAAATTGACAACATCAACACAGAAATATGTAAAAAAAAAAAAAATCGAGATTCAAGTGGGGGTGGGGGAGGGGGGGTGGTGGAGCGGGAATGAGAGGCGGGAGTGGGTTGGAGGCGGGAAGAATGTGTAAGAATTGACTAAAACAACAAAGACATATGTAAAAAAAAGATAAAAAAAATTCAAGTGTGGGGGGAGGGGTGAGAGGAGGGGGTGAGAGGCGGGGTTGGGGGGGGGGGGGCGCGTAGGGTTGCAAAATATAGGTGTAAGAATTGACTAAAACAACACAGAAATATGTAAAAAAAAAAAAATATATATATATATATATACATA
Source organism: Cyrtodaria siliqua (assembly GCA_037043455.1). NCBI lineage: Eukaryota > Metazoa > Mollusca > Bivalvia > Adapedonta > Hiatellidae > Cyrtodaria > Cyrtodaria siliqua. The sequence continues at coordinate 71,790 of JAWPHD010008373.1, read as the reverse complement.
GATTTTCAAGTGGGGGTGGTGCGGGGGTGGGGAGCGGGGTGAGAGGCGGGAGTGGGTTAAAGGGTTGGGGAGGGAGAAACATATATGTGTAAGAATTGACTAGAAACAACAAAGAAATATGTAAAAAAAAAAAGAAAAAAAAGAAATTCAAGTGGGGGGGGGTGGGGGAATGGGTGAGAGGCGGGGGGGTGGGGGGGTGAGGGGGGCAGGCAACATATATGTGTAAGAATTGACAAAAGCAACACAGACATATGTAAAAAAAAAAAAAAATAGTTTTAAGTGGGAGTGGCGTGTGGGGGGAGTGTGGAGGGGAGAGGCGGGAGTGGGTTGAGGGCGTGGGGGAGGGGGCATATATATGTGTAAGAATTGACTAAAACAACAAAGAAATATGTAAAAAAAAAAAAAAGGTTCAAGTGGAGGGGTGGGGGGGGGGAGAGGGGTGAGAGGCAGGGTGGCGGGCGAGTGGGGACAGGGAGAGTTGCAACATATATGTGTAAGAATTGAATAAAACAACACCGAAATATGTAAAAAAAAAAAAAAAAGAATGTGGAGGGGAGTGGGGGCCATGCCCCAATACGGGTGAAGTAATAAGATGCATAATGCTATAACAAATCCCAAAACAAAATTATAGATATATACATGCTTACATGCAAACCTAGAACTGCCTTTATTGCACATTTTATCACAATTTGGGTTCCATGGGAGCCCATAATTTGCAGAAGACAAAATTACTTATCCAACCCTTTAAAACATACTAAAAGGAAACCAAATCTTAAATTTAGTTCAGCTAGGACAAGAAATGTAAGAGATATAGACCTGTAAACACAGCTTACACGCAAAGTTTGATGTGAACAGACATATTTTAATGGCTATCAGAAATTGGATTCCATGGGAGCCCAGGGGTTACAGGAACCAAAATTACTTAAACAGCCCTTACAACAACGCTATAAGGAAGCTTATGGCCAAATTTGGTTGTGCTAGGGTAGGAATTGTAAGAGATATAAACTTGTAAACACAGCTTACACGCAAAATTTGATGTGAAACGGGACACATTCATAATTTGGGTTCCAAGGGAGCCCATGGGTTACAAGAACCAAAATTGCTTATGCAGCCCTTAAGAAAATGCTATAAGGAAGCCCATGAACAAATTTGGTTGTGCTAGGATAAGAAATATAAGAGAAATAGACTGGTAAACACAGCGTACACGCAAACCTTGATGTGGAACGCCGACGCCGACGCCGACGCCGGGTGATTACATAAGCTCTTTTATTCTTCGAATAGTCGAGCTAAAAATGATACAACATACCAATAAATAGCCTCTATGTGGTCTAGTGGTTCAGCGTACATTCTTCAAAAGTTAAAAGTGCAAGGCTGTGGTTCAAATCCCGTTCCGGGCAACTTTTATTTTTATCACATATATTCTGAAGCGTATATTTATCGATGTTACCTGTATGGAGGCTAAATAAAAATCCGAAATTGTACGCATCGATTTCTGCTTATATACCGACTGTTGGGGTATTCGTCGATTTAGAACTACGTCACACGTGACTCATTCATAATCGTGAGTTATAACCAGTTAAAATAGGGACTGTAAAGGTTTAAAAATCCACTTCCGAAAACGTCTCCGAGGATTCTGGTGCCTTTTACCACTTCCTGAATAGTTTGGATATATTTTTTCCATTTCCAAATTGTTTTGAACAAAACCCGAATATAGACGTAATCTTACCGCAGAACACGATCCATTGCAAACATCTAGCTCGACAGTCAGTGTCAATGGCGAAGGTGCAACTGTTGCAGAAGAAACGGGCCGGAACAACGTAAAATTAACGTACAAAACACCCAATGCTGGCAGTCCAGGTTGAGCGACTATGGTCGCGATTGCAGTGCATCTGAAATTACATTTATATTTTCGTGTATATATACTTTTCCAAATCACGCACACATTGAGACACGTCCGAAGAACTTTATTTTAAACTCGGAATAGTAACAAGAGGGCCAAAATGGCCCTAAATCACTCACCTGATGGTCTTTGCAAAAATGAACCAATTGTCAAACAAACTTATAATCGTATAACATAATGAGCTCATGCAGTCGATTCATCGCAAATTCGCGCGTCCGCCTTACAGCGTTCAGGTCCAGTCAGTATATATATGGTTATAGGGTGGGTATCTCAATTTTTTCCAAGTTATGACCAAGGGGTTATGTCACCATGGGTGGGGATGGACCACGGGTCAAAAGCTGGCTGTATATAAGGTTATAGGGTGCAGATCTCAACGTTTTCAAGTTATGATCCAAAGGCTATTTCCCCAGCGATGGGGACGGACCTTGAGGCTGATGCTGGTCGGATGGTTGCATCTGTGTGTTCATGCCCAGTGTATATGGTTATATGGTGGGAATCTCAACGGATCCCAAGTTATTACCCAGGCGCTATGTTGTCCCCAGGGGTGGGAACAGACCCGTGGCCGATTCTGGTTGGATAGTTGTATCCGTCTGTTCATCCCTGTAAGTGTATGGTTGTGGATTCAGATAAGAAAATCCTAAGGTTTTTGCTATATAAGTCTATGTAAAACATGTGAACTTTGGGGTGGGGCCAAATTTGACCCTAGGGTCACCAATTGAACAAAATTGATAGAGGACCATAAGAATTAATATAGCAAATGCAAAATATTAAACTTCATGCTCTTGTAGTCTCTTCAAAACATGCTCAATCTTTATATCAAACGTTGGATCCCCAGTGTGCAGCCATTTTTGACCCCGGGACTTCCTTTGTACAACATTTATAGACTCAGGGTTAGCGATTATTAATAAAGAAACAAAATCAAAATCTGTTCAGTAGTTTTAGAGAATATCTTTTAGGATTTTGACCATATATGTTAATGGCGTTAATGTTAATGGCGACCATCTTGGATGTCACACTGGTCTAATTTGTATAACTTTGAAAGGCACAGACCTCAATATCATCCATGTTAAATTTGGTCAAAATTGGCAGAGTGGTTTCTGGGAAGATTTATTTAATTTTTTTCCCTTTACAAGTCTATGCAAAACATGCAAAATCTCTATGGACAACGTTTGGACCCCAGGGGCGCAGCCATTCTTGAACACTCTGTAGAACGTTTATAGTCTAGTGGTTGGCAATCGGTAATAAAGACAAGAAATCCGCGGATTCACATGTCTCGCCTAACGGGGGCTGGACTTAAAAATAAAAAGGTCAGTGATGCTTAAATGAAAGTTTGCAAACATTTTAGTGACTAAAACAATGAAGTTTGCAGTCTGCTGAGATGACATTTAAGTGCATTTGTTTAAAAATAAAATGCCATTCTATTAAAAACAAGAGGCCCAAGAGGGCCTGTGGACGCTCTACTGGCTAAAACGGCTCTTATATCAAGGGCAATAAAATTCCTATCAGTACTGCTTTTAAAACATTGCAAAAACAACAGTGATAAGATGGCCTTAGATCGCTCACCTGGTAATCATGAGTAATAAGTCTGCTGTGTCTAGTATGGCATGGGCATTTTTTAATTTGTCCCACTTTCTTCTATGAATGAAATTTCATAAAAATAGGTGGGGAGGTTTATATTAATATTCTAAACATATATGGTAAAGATCACATAAAAATTGAAGTAACTACAAATTTAACAAAGGAAACTACAATATAGCATTTTTCAAAAAATCAAAGGCCATAACTCTGTCGTTACTATCTAGATCTAGCTGTTTTTCAAATTGTCCAAGATTTCATTGATATACCGCGCTTTGCACAAATAGACATCATACTGAGGCTTCCTAAAAAAAAACATGAAATAAGAAAAAAACAAAATAAAAAAATATATATTTAATTTTTTTTTTTAAAAAAAACCCCAATCGATCAAATAATAATAAAAAAATAAAAATAAAAATAAAAAAATAACATATATATATATATATATATACATTTAAATAGAGTTTAAACAAAAACAATAGTTTGGTAAATATCAAATAAAAAATGAAAGCTCTATCGTATTAACGAGGCAAAATATAGCATTTTTAACTAAATAAAGGGCCATAACTCCGCTGTTAGTGGTCCGATCTGGCTGATTTTTGAACTTATCCCAGCTTTCATTGATATAAACAATCTGTTAAAAGTTTGTTAAAGATCGGATAAAAATTGAAGGCCCTTAGCCAGTAGAGCTAAAAATCATCAGCTCCAAAAAGTAGGTCAAGGTCATAGATGAAATCCGTGCGTCCAAAAAAGATGCACTATCCAAGACACAACTAAGTCAAAATAGTATATTTTTCCTTCAAAAGATTCAGCTATAAATAAGGTTTAAAACATATAGTGCATAATTATATTTCATGAAAAAGTGATGCAAATGTAGCAATTAAAGTTATCTGCCCTTTGCTTGGATGGTGAAGGTCATATCCACATTTGCTTTGTCAGGTTGCAATGTACCACTCAAGGTACAACTATAAGCAAAGTTTGAAAGGTCTTAGTGCATATGGTTTGTGAAGGTTATCTGCCCTTTGCTTGGAGAGTCAAGGTTATATCCACAGTTGCAATGTACCACCCTAGATACAACTATAAACAAAGTTTGAAAGCTGTAGTGCATACAGTTTGCGCCAAATTGACCTCAACGCAAAAGTTGAAGGTAAAATTATTAAATAGTTATCTGCCCTTTGCTTGGAGGGTCAAGGTCACTTTCACATTTGCGATGTACCACTCAAGATACAACTATAAGCAAAGTTTTAAAAGTCTAGTACATACAGTTTGTGAAAAACTGACCTAAACGCAAAAGTTGAACATAAAAAGTATTAAGTTATCTGCCCTTTGCTTGGAAGGTCAAGGCCAGTTCCACATTTGCTTTGTCACTTTACGATGTACCACCCAAGATACAACTATAAGCAAAGATGTATACAGTTTGTGAGAAAATGACCGCCGCCGCCGGAAAAGCAACATCTATGTCTCTTTTTTCTTCGAAAAGGTGAGAAAAAAAACTGTCGAAATATTTTTAGTGGTTCTTGAAAAGAAGATTTGTTTAATGTTTTGAGTATATATGGTAATGATAGCTATGTTGGAAGTCGCATTGACCTAATTTGTAAAACTCTGAACGGCATTGACCTCAGTATCATCCATATGGAATTTGGATAAATTGGCCAAGCGGTTTTTGAGGAGATCGTTTGAAGCTAAATTTTAAGTTAACTACGTCGGACGGACGAACGGACGGACGACGATACACATTTTATCCGTAACATTTCAATATTTCGCTTAAAACGACATATTAAGTTTGGGTTTAGATACTAATCATTCTGATTATCGCATCAAAATGTAGTTCCTCTAAGAAAAGTTCATGAAATAACGTTCAATACAGAAATGCTAATGAGAATGCAATTATACTGCTGCGTACGATATACATGGTCGAAACAAAAATAACGGTGCACTGTAGCATGTTCACTGACATTTCCTTTGTATTTGCACAGTTGAAAATAATTTGATTGAAAAGAACACCCATCAAAATGACTGGTGTAAAATAACTTATCAGTTATCGGAAGTTAAGAGTATGACAAAAAGATGAAATAGCCATGCTGCAAAACAGAGTATTAATCTCTGTCGCTATCTCCGTCTTGTTGGTTGATTTAATCAATACGCCCATTTCGATGTTTTAATTAACCAACTTGATGAGACCATATTCGTATCTATTACTTGGTGAAATGTAATAACAAATCGGTATAGCGATAACTGTTATCGATGAACTTATACGTATGTATTGTCGCATTGATAAGAAACCCGTGTTATGATGGTCCTGTGCTAATCCATTAGAAGACAATCGTAACAAGGGTTAACAGCTTAAAAGTGACTTGCTGTAATATATCATAATGAAAAATATCCTCTTATAATGTCACATATTTCTCTATAAGGATCCATAATAAAAAGGAGGCATGTCATATAATACTGGCTATTTAGAGCACAGGTCGAAGTTACTTATTAAGTCTGCATAATAGTGTTGTACTTACCCAGCTGTGACCAGATTCATATTACTGGAAGACAGGTTCGCCACTTTAAAGCCGAAGACATCTGAAAAAAGGAAACAGGCCGTGTATACAAGAAATCAAATCATCACAGAATGGCGTAAAACTATTTTGTATGATACACCGAGCCAATGTATCGATAGTTTACAGAATAATACTAGAACTATCAACGAATGTGATTAATGCCCATGCTATCGCGTCATCTAAACGATATCAAGGTGGGGGATCACGTGGTTTCAAAAGACGTCATCAATGGAACGATATGGGCATCTGCATTGCATACTGCTATTTCTCACAAAGACTGGCGAATATCCATATAGGAGTTACGGAGTAATAGCGCGGAAAATATTTTCCTAAGAAAATATTCATGGTGCCAAAACTCCATAAAAAATCACTGAACCGGAACCCCAAGACAATATGCGCCTCTCCATTGCATACTGATATTTGTCACAAAGATTGGCGAAGATCCATATAGGAATTACGGAGTAATAGCGCGGAAAATATTTTCCTAAGAAAATATTCATGGTGCCAAAACTCGATAAAAAATCACTGAACCGGAACCCCAAGACAATATGCGCCTCTCCATTGCATACTGATGTTTCTCACAAAGACTGGCGAAGATCCATATAGGAGTTACGGAGTAATAGCGCGGAAAATATTTTCCTAAGAAAATATTCATGGTGCCAAAACTCGATAAAGAATCACTGAACCGGAACCCCAAGACAATATGCGCCTCTGCATTGCATACTGATGTTTCTCACAAAGACTGGCGAAGATCCATATAGGAGTTACGGAGTAATAGCGCGGAAAATATTTTCCTAAGAAAATATTCATGGTGCCAAAACTCCATAAAAAATCACTGAACCGGAACCCCAAGACAATATGCGCCTCTCCATTGCATACTGATGACTCTTACATAGTTTGTTAAAAATCAATTTAAGGTTTATGGAGAAATAGCACGGAAAAGATTTTTGTTTTAAAATATTCTGCTGAATGCAATATTTGAAAGCTCGATGTCTTGTTTTCTTCAGAGAAGATGTTTGAACTTTTTTCCCTGTAAAATATGTGACCACTGGGACCAGATCAAAGTTGACCCTGGGGTCACCATATGACCACACTTGTAGACCATATTGTTATGTTGAAATAGTAGACATCTAGCTCTTGGTAGTTTCAGAGATTTTTTAAGGTTTTCCTGTATAACTCTAAGACAAACTATGACCCAAAGGGCGGGACCAAATTTGACCCCGGGGGTAACCGTTTAACCGAATAAACTTGGTAGAGGAGTATAGGCTTATTTAACATGGTTTATTAAAACACTCAATGTTGATTGGTTATTGGGGTTGTCTGAAAAAAGCTATATAAACCTATGAATGTCATTTTAAACGCCAGAAAACACGTTAACCGTTGAGACGTCATTTTAAACGATGTGTGAGAAGTTGGCTCTGCGTTCTAAATTCTCCGTTCTACATTCGAACCTAGTTCTCCGTTCTGCATTCAGCTTCAGTTCTCCGTTCTACATTCGAACTCAGTTCTCCCGTTTAACATTCGACTTCGATTTAAACAAATGTTATTGTCATATATGTACAAGTACAATGCAGTCGGGTCGGGCCACAAGTGCTACCCACATTAGTTACGGCCCTTCCCTACAATGGAGTTTTAACACATATAATGAATGGCAATTGCTATTTACACGTATCAATAAACTGGATTAACACAACATGATATGTAGTAGAACATGTTAAGATAATAAGAAAATAGAAATAAAAAAATCAAGAAAAAGTAGAAGTGGAAGAAAGAATAATGCAACACGTGACATTGCTCGGGTTGATCAGACAGAGAAAATGTAATGGCAAACCTAAGTAAATCGGTGACTATCTCTAATAAAGTCTTGAACAGAATTAAAAATCAAACCATTTTCTTGTGTTGTAAGATCTAACCTTCCAAACAATAATGTATTTGAGCTTAAGGATGAAACGAACGTGTTGACTGGAAGAGTTCGAGCCTCTCAACATTGAATTGCATACATTCAAAGATGAAATGATTTGCATCTTCATTACCCTGACCGCAAATGCATTGAGGCGATTCGCGTAAATGATCATTATTGAGATTACTACATGAATTTCTTATCCTAGCATGCATAACAGAAAAAAACGTACACCAGAAAAGTAAAAACTAGGAACATTTGAATTAGTAAACATTATTCGTATAATCTGACCTTTGAATATGTTTAATAAGCCTGGATTTCTAATATCTAAAGATAAATCATTCCAGAGTTTCATAGCTGATGGAATAAATGAATTCATAAAAATAGAGGTTCTAACTGAAGTCTGCGAGAAATTTTCTGCGTTCCTGAGGGGATATAGAGTCTCTTCCCTACGGTTCTTGGCAGTAGATTTGCCAGGTATTCAGGCACTGTTCCGTTTTTCATTTTATATACAACAGAAAGTTTTTGGAACTTACGCCGTTCTGATAACGTTAGTCATCCTATTTCATTCATTAAATTAACAATAGATACCGACATCAGCTGTCCGTTCTACATTCGAACCTAGTTCTCAGTTCTGCATTCAACCTCAGTTCTCCATTCTGCATTCGCCTTCAGTTATTCGTCCAACATTCGAAACTAATTCTCCGTTCTAAATTATCCGTTCTACATTCGAACCTAGTTCTCCGTTCTGCATTCAGCTTCAGTTCTCCGTTCTAAATTCGAACCCAATTCTCCCGTTTAACATTCGACTGCAGTTTTCCGTTCTACATTCGAACCTAGTTCTCAGTTCTACATTCAACCTCAGTTCTCCATTCTGCATTCGCCTTCAGTTCTTCGTCCAACATGCGAAACTAATTCTCCGTTATACATTCGACTCCAGTTCTCCTGTCTACATTCGAACTCTAGTTCTCCATTCTAAGTTAGACTACAGTTCTCTTGTTCTATATTCGAACCTAGTTTTCCGTTCTACATTCAACTTCAGTTCTCCGTTCTACATTCGACTTCAGTTCTCCGTTCTACATTCTACTAGTTCTCCGTTTTACATTCGAACCTAGTTATCCGGTCTACATTCAACTTCAGTTCTCCGTTCTACATTCAACTTCAGTTCTCCGTTCTATTTTCAGATTTACATTCGACTCCAGTTCTCCGTTCTACATACGACTATATTTCTCCGTTCTACATTCTACTAGTTCTCCGTTTTACATTCGAACCTAGTTATCCGGTCTACATTCAACTTCAGTTCTCCGTTCTACATTCAACTTCAGTTCTCCGTTCTATTTTCAGATTTACATTCGACTCCAGTTCTCCGTTCTACATACGACTATATTTCTCCGTTCTACATTCTACTAGTTCTCCGTTTTACATTCGAACCTTGTTATCCGGTCTACATTCAACTTCAGTTCTCCGTTCTACATTCAACTTCAGTTCTCCGTTCTACATTGGGAACTAATTCTCCGTTTTACATTCAGCTACAGTTCTCCGTTCTACATTCGACTCTAGTTCTGTTCTACATTAGACTTCATTTCTCGGGGGGTTGTGTGTGTGTGTGTGTGGGGGTGGGGGGGGGGGGGGCTAGAGGTGGAGGACGGGGGGGATAATATAGATATATGTATAATTTCGATTGGGGTGGGGAGGGCGGGGTGGGGTGGGGATGGGGGTTTGGAAGGTGGAATAAGATAACGATACGTGTAAGTGTAAAAGAATTGACTAAAACACAGAATTAAAAAAAAAGGGGGAAGGGGGAGGGCGGGGCATAATATAGCTATACGTGTAAGTGTGTAAGAATTGACTGAAACAACACAGAAATATGTATAAAAAAAGGGTTTCGAGTGGGAGCGGGTTGTGGGGGAGGGCGTTGGGGAGGAGGACGTAAGATAGCTATATGTGTAAGTGTGTAAGAATTGACTAAAAAAACACGTTTTTTTTTTAATCGGCTTTTGAGTAGGGGAGTGTGGTGGGGGTGGGGGGGTGGGTGTCGGTAGAGTTGTGGAGGGTGGGGCGGGGGCATGATATATCTTTATGTGTAAGTGTGTAAGCATTGACTAAACAACAGACATTTGTAAAAAGAAAATGGTTTCGGGGCGAGGGGTGGGTGGGGTGGGTCGTGGAGGGCGGTGGGGGCATACTATAGCTATATGTGTAAGTGTGTAAGAATTCATTAAAACACCACATCAATATGTTAAAAAACAGAAAAAAACACCAACATTACTTATGCAGCCCTTAAGATAATGCTATAAGGAAGCCCATGGTCAAATTGTGCTAGGATAAGAAATGTAAGAGCGATAGACTTGCAAACACAGCTTACACGCACACTTTGATGTGGGACGCCGACGCCGACACCGGGGCGAGTACATAAGCTCTCTTATTCTTCGAATAGTCGAGCTAAAAATGAAGACCACATCCTTGTTTATTAAACGTTTTAACTGGATTATGGATGGCGTCATTATAATTATTACATATATTCCTGTTTCCCTAGGGGTTTTTTTTTCAGATAAAAAGGGAAAGAAAAGTGAATACTTTTTATTTTTGCTCATTAGATGTGCTAGACTACTTATTGAATATCTTAAACACATTTTAAATACTAATGTAACCCACATATCGTTGTCACACTGGAATGAAGGTGATGCATGCTTTATTCTTAGTCACATATTCCCCATGCAAAACAATTAACATGGCATTAATGACAAAATGAACTAAATGAACATCGGGGCGTGGAAGTTGGTCGTGAGATTTTACCCCTCTACCTGAATAAGCAGTGGCCCTATTATTTTACCTCTGCCTGGATTAACAGCGGCCCTATTCTTTTACCTCTACCTGGATAAGCAGTGGCCCTATGCTTTTACCTCTACCTGGATTAACAGCGGCCATATTATTTTACCTCTGCCTGGATTAACAGCGGCCCTATTATTTTACCTCTATCTGGATAAGCAGTGGCCCTATTATTTTACCTCTGCCTGGATTAACAGTGACCCTATTCTTTTACCTCTGCCTGGATAAGCAGTGGCCCTTTTCTTTTACCTCTGCCTGGATTAACAACGGTCCTATTATTTTACCTCTACCTGCATAAGCAGTGGCCCTATTATTTAACCTCTACCTGGATTAACAGCGGTCCTATTCTTTTACCTCTGCCTGGATTAACATCGGCCCTATTATTTTACCTCTGCCTGGATAAGCAGTGGCCCTATTCTTTTACCTCTACCCGGATTAACAGCGGCCCTATTCTTTTACCTCTGCCTGGATTAACAACGGCCCTATTATTTTACCTCTACCGAGATAAGCAGTGGCCCTATTCTTTTACCTCTGCCTGGATTAACAGCGGCCCTATTCTTTTACCTCTGCCTGGATTAAGAGATGCCCTATTCTTTTATCTCTGCCTGGATTAACAACGGCCCTATTCTTTTACCTTTGCCTGGATTAACAGCGGCCCTATTATTTTACCTCTGCCTGATTAACAGCGGCCCTAGCCTTATCTCCGCCTGGATTAACAGCGGCCCTATTATTTTACATCTGCCTGGATTAACAGCGGCCTTATTATTTTACTTCTGCCTGGTTTAACAGCGGCCCTATTCGTTTACCTCTGCCTCTATTAACAGCGGCCCTATTCTTTTACCTCTTCCTGGATTAACAGCGGCCCTATTCTTTTACCTCTGCCTGGGTAAGCAGTGACCCAATTCTTTTACCTCTGCCTGGATTAGCAGCGGCCCTATTCTTTTACTTTTTCCTGGATTAACAGCGGCCCTAATCTTTTACCTCTGTCTGGATTCACAACGGCTCTATTCTTTTACATCTGCCTGGATTAACAATGGCCCTATTCTTTTACCTCTACCGGGATTAACAGCGGCCCTATTCGTTTACCTCTGCCTCGATTAACAACGGCCCTATTCTTTTACCTTTACCTGGATAAGCAGTGGCCCTATTCTTTTACCTCTGCCTGGATTAACAGCGGCCCTATTCTTTTACCTCTGCCTGGATTAACAGCGGCCCTATTATTTTACCTCTTCCTGGATTAACAGCGGCCCTATTCTTTTACCTCTGCCTGAGTAAGCAGTGGCCCTATTATTTTACCTCTGCCTGGATTAACAGCGGTCCTATTCTTTTACCTCTGCCTGGATTATCAGCGGCCCTATTCTTTTACTTCTTCCTGGATTAACAGCGGCCCTATTCTTTTACCTCTGCCTGGATTAACAGCGGCCCTATTATTTTACCTCTAACTGGATAAGCAGTGGCCCTATTATTTTACCTCTGCCTGGATTAACAGTGACCCTATTCTTTTACCTCTGCCTGGATAAGCAGTGGCCCTTTTCTTTTACCTCTGCCTGGATTAACAACGGTCCTATTATTTTACCTCTACCTGCATAAGCAGTGGCCCTATTATTTTACCTCTACCTGGATTAACAGCGGTCCTATTCTTTTACCTCTGCCTGGATTAACAGCGGCCCTATTATTTTACCTCTGCCTGGATAAGAAGTGGCCCTATTCTTTTACCTCTACCCTGATTAACAGCGGCCCTATTCTTTTACCTCTGCCTGGATTAACAACGGCCCTATTATTTTACCTCTACCTAGATAAGCAGTGGCCCTATTCTTTTACCTCTGCCTCGATTAACAGCGGCCCTATTCTTTTACCTCTGCCTGGATTAAGAGCGGCCCTATTCTTTTATCTCTGCCTAGATTAACAACGGCCCTATTCTTTTACCTTTGCCTGGATTAACAGCGGCCCTATTATTTTACATCTGCCTGGATTAACAGCGGCCTTATTATTTTACTTCTGCCTGGTTTAACAGCGGCCCTATTCGTTTACCTCTGCCTCTATTAACAGCGGCCCTATTCTTTTACCTCTTCCTGGATTAACAGCGGCCCTATTCTCTACCTCTGCCTGGGTAAGCAGTGGCCCTATTCTTTTACCTCTGCCTGGATTAGCAGCGGCCCTATTCTTTTACCTTTTCCTGGATTAACAGCGGCCTTAATCTTTTACCTCTGCCTGGATTAACAACGGCCCTATTATTTTACCTCTGCCTGGATTAACATCGACCCTATTCTTTTACTTCTGTCTGGATTAACAGCGGCCCTATTCTTTTACCTCTGTCTGGATTAACAACCGCCCTATTATTTTACCTCTGTCTGGATTCACAACGGCTCTATTCTTATACATCTGCCTGGATTAACAGCGGCCCTATTCTTTTACCTCTACCGGGATTAACAGCGGCCCTATTATTTTACATCTGTCTGGATTAACAGCTGCCCTATTCGTTTACCTCTGCCTCGATTAACAACGGCCCTATTCTTTTACCTTTACCTGGATAAGCAGTGGCCCTATTCTTTTACCTCTGCCTGGATTAACAGCGGCCATATTCTTTTACCTCTGCCTGGATTAACAGCGGCCCTATTATTTTACCTCTTCCTGGATTAACAGCGGCCCTATTCTTTTACCTCTGCCTGAGTAAGCAGTGGCCCTATTATTTTACCTCTGCCTGGATTAACAGCGGTCCTATTATTTTACCTCTGCCTGGATTAACAGCGGCCCTATTATTTTACTTCTTCCTGGATTAACAGCGGCCCTATTCTTTTACCTCTGCCTGGATTAACAACGGCCCTATTATTTTACCTCTGCCTGGATTAACAGTGACCCTATTCTTTTACTTCTGTCTGGATTAACAGCGGCCCTATTCTTTTAACTCTGCCTGGATTAACAACGGCCCTATTAATTTACCTCTGTCTGGATTAACAACGGCTCTATTCTTTTACATCTGCCTGGATTAACAGCGGCCCTATTCTTTTACCTCTACCGGGATTAACAGCGGCCCTATTATTTGACCTCTGCCTGGATTAACAGCGGCCCTATTCGTTTACCTCTGCCTCGATTAACAACGGCCCTATTCTTTTACCTTTACCTGGATAAGCAGTGGCCCTATTCTTTTACCTCTGCCTGGATTAACAACGGCCCTATTCTTTTACCTCTTCCTGGATTAACAGCGGCCCTATTATTTTACCTCTGCCTGGGTAAACAGTGGCCCTATTCTTTTATCTCTGCCTGGATTAACAGCGACCCTATTCTTTTACCTATACCTGGATTAACAGCGGCCCTATTCTTTTACCTCTACCTGGGTAAGAGGCGGCCCTATTATTTTACCTTTGCCTGGATAAACAGCGGCCCTATTCTTTTACCTCTACCTGGATAAACAGCGGCCCTTTTCTTTTACCTCTACCTGGATAAGCGGCGGCCCTATTATTTAGTGACCCTATTATTTTACCTCTGTCTGGATAAACAGCGGCCCTATTCTTTTAACTCTGCCTGGATAAACAGCGGCCCTAGTCTTTTAACTCTGCCTGGATTAACAGCGGCCCTATTATTTTACCTCTGCCTGGATTAACAGCGGCCTTATTCTTTTACCTCTGCCTGGATTACTTGATTAACAGCGGCCCTATTGTTTTACCTCTGTCTGGATAAACAGCGACCCTATTCTTTTACCTGTACCTGGATTAACAGCGGCCCTATTCTTTTACCTCTACCTGGGTAAGCAGCGGCCCTATTATTTTACCTCTGCCTGGATAAACAGCGGCCCTATTCTTTTACCTCTACCTGGATAAACAGCGGCCCTATTCTTTTACCTCTGCCTGGATTAACAGCGGCCCTATAGTTTTACCTATACCTGGATAAGAGGCGGCCCTATTATTTTACCTAATCCTGGATTAACAGCGGCCCTATTTTTTTACCTATGCCTGGATTAACAGCGGTCCTATTCTTTTACCTGGGCCTGAATTAACAGCGGCCCTATTCGTTTACCTCTGCCTGGATTAACAGTAGCCCTATTCTTTTACCTCCGCCTGGATTAACAGCGGCCCTATAAGTTTACCTCTGCCTCGATTAACAACGGCCCTATTCTTTTACCTTTACCTGGGTAAGCAGTGGCCCTATTCTTTTAACTCTGCCTGGATTAACAGCGGCCCTATTGGTTTACCTCTCTGCCTGGATTAACAGCGGCCCTATTCTTTTAACTCTGCCTGGATTAACAGCGGCCCTATTCTTTTACCTCTGTCTGGATTAACAGCGGCCCTATTCTTTTACATATGCCTGGATTAACAGCGGCGCTATTCTTTTACCTCTGCCAGGATTAACAGCGGCCTTATTCTTTTACCTCTGCCTGGATTACTGGATTAACAATGGCCCTATTCTTTTACCTCTACCGGGATTAACAGCGGCCCTATTATTTTACCTCTGCCTGGATTAACAGCGGCCCTATTCGTTTACCTCTGCCTCGATTAACAACGGCCCTATTCTTTTACCTTTACCTGGATAAGCAGTGGCCCTATTCTTTTACCTCTGCCTGGATTAACAGCGGCCCTATTCTTTTACCTCTGCCTGGATTAACAGCGGCCCTATTATTTTACCTCTTCCTGGATTAACAGCGGCCCTATTCTTTTACCTCTGCCTGAGTAAGCGGTGGCCCTATTATTTTACCTCTGCCTGGATTAGCAGCGGTCCTATTCTTTTACCTCTGCCTGGATTAACAGCGGCCCTATTATTTTACTTCTTCCTGGATTAACAGCGGCCCTATTCTTTTACCTCTGCCTGGATTAACAGCGGCCCTATTATTTTACCTCTATCTGGATAAGCAGTGGCCCTATTATTTTACCTCTGCCTGGATAAACAGCGGCCCTATTCTTTTACCTCTACCTGGATAAACAGCGGCCCTATTATTTTACCTCTGCCTGGATTAACAGTGACCCTATTCTTTTACCTCTGCCTGGATAAGCAGTGGCCCTTTTCTTTTACCTCTGCCTGGATTAACAACGGTCCTATTATTTTACCTCTACCTGCATAAGCAGTGGCCCTATTATTTTACCTCTACCTGGATTAACAGCGGTCCTATTCTTTTACCTCTGCCTGGATTAACAGCGGCCCTATTATTTTACCTCTGCCTGGATAAGCAGTGGCCCTATTCTTTTACCTCTGCCTGGATTAAGAGCGGCCCTATTCTTTTATCTCTGCCTGGATTATCAACGGCCCTATTCTTTTACCTTTGCCTGGATTAACAGCGGCCCTATTATTTTACCTCTGCCTGATTAACAGCGGCCCTAGCCTTACCTCCGCCTGGATTAACAGCGGCCCTATTATTTTACATCTGCCTGGATTAACAGCGGCCCTATTATTTTACTTCTGCCTGGTTTAACAGCGGCCCTATTCGTTTACCTCTGCCTCTATTAACAGCGGCCCTATTCTTTTACCTCTTTCTGGATTAACAGCGGCCTTAATCTTTTACCTCTGCCTGGATTAACAACGGCCCTATTATTTTACCTCTGCCTGGATTAACAGCGACCCTATTCTTTTACTTCTGTCTGGATTAACAGCGGCCCTATTCTTTTACCTCTGCCTGGATTAACAACGGCCCTATTATTTTACCTCTGTCTGGATTCACAACGGCTCTATTCTTTTACATCTGCCTGGATTAACAGCGGCCCTATTCTTTTACCTCTACCAGGATTAACAGCGGCCCTATTATTTTACCTCTGCCTGGATTAACAGCGGCCCTATTCGTTTACCTCTGCCTCGATTAACAACGGCCCTATTCTTTTACCTTTACCTGGATAAGCAGTGGCCCTATTATTTTACCTCTGCCTGGATTAACAGCGGCCATATTCTTTTACCTCTGCCTGGATTAACAGCGGCCCTATTATTTTACCTCTTCCTGGATTAACAGCGGCCCTATTCTTTTACCTCTGCCTGAGTAAGCAGTGGCCCTACTATTTTACCTCTGCCTGGATTAACAGCGGTCCTATTCTTTTACCTCTGCCTGGATTAACAGCGGCCCTATTCTTTTACTTCTTCCTGGATTAACAGCGGCCCTATTCTTTTACCTCTGCCTGAGTAAGCGGTGGCCCTATTATTTTACCTCTGCCTGGATTAACAGCGGTCCTATTCTTTTACCTCTGCCTCGATTAACAACGGCCCTATTCTTTTACCTTTACCTGGATAAGCAGTGGCCCTATTCTTTTACCTCTGCCTGGATTAACAGCGGCCCTATTCTTTTACCTCTGCCTGGATTAACAGCGGCCCTATTATTTTACCTCTTCCTGGATTAACAGCGGCCCTATTCTTTTACCTCTGCCTGAGTAAGCGGTGGCCCTATTATTTTACCTCTGCCTGGATTAACAGCGGTCCTATTCTTTTACCTCTGCCTGGATTAACAGCGGCCCTATTATTTTACCTCTTCCTGGATTAACAGCGGCCCTATTCTTTTACCTCTGCCTGGATTAACAGCGGCCTTATTATTTTACCTCTATCTGGATAAGCAGTGGCCCTATTATTTTACCTCTGCCTGGATAAACAGCGGCCCTATTCTTTTACCTCTACCTGGATAAACAGCGGCCCTATTATTTTACCTCTGCCTGGATTAACAGTGACCCTATTCTTTTACCTCTGCCTGGATAAGCAGTGGCCCTTTTCTTTTACCTCTGCCTGGATTAACAACGGTCCTATTATTTTACCTCTACCTGCATAAGCAGTGGCCCTATTATTTTACCTCTACCTGGATTAACAGCGGTCCTATTCTTTTACCTCTGCCTGGATTAACAGCGGCCCTATTATTTTACCTCTGCCTGGATAAGCAGTGGCCCTATTCTTTTACCTCTGCCTGGATTAAGAGCGGCCCTATTCTTTTATCTCTGCCTGGATTAACAACGGCCCTATTCTTTTACCTTTGCCTGGATTAACAGCGGCCCTATTATTTTACCTCTGCCTGATTAACAGCGGCCCTAGCCTTATCTCCGCCTGGATTAACAGCGGCCCTATTATTTTACATCTGCCTGGATTAACAGCGGCCCTATTATTTTACTTCTGCCTGGTTTTACAGCGGCCCTATTCGTTTACCTCTGCCTCTATTAACAGCGGCCCTATTCTTTTACCTCTTTCTGGATTAACAGCGGCCCTAATCTTTTACCTCTGCCTGGATTAACAACGGCCCTATTATTTTACCTCTGCCTGGATTAACAGCGACCCTATTCTTTTACTTCTGTCTGGATTAACAGCGGCCCTATTCTTTTACCTCTGCCTGGATTAACAACGGCCCTATTATTTTACCTCTGTCTGGATTAACAACGGCTCTATTCTTTTACATCTGCCTGGATTAACAGCGGCCCTATTATTTTACCTCTTCCTGGATTAACAGCGGCCCTATTCTTTTACCTCTGCCTGAGTAAGCAGTGGCCCTATTATTTTACCTCTGCCTGGATTAACAGCGGTCCTATTCTTTTACCTCTGCCTGGATTAACAGCGGCCCTATTCTTTTACTTCTTCCTGGATTAACAGCGGCCCTATTCTTTTACCTCTGCCTGGATTAACAACGGCCCTATTATTTTACCTCTTCCTGGATTAACAGCGGCCCTATTCTTTTACCTCTGCCTGAGTAAGCAGTGGCCCTATTATTTTACCTCTGCCTGGATTAACAGCGGTCCTATTCTTTTACCTCTGCCTGAATTAACAGCGACCCTATTCTTTTACTTCTGTCTGGATTAACAGCGGCCCTATTCTTTTACCTCTGCCTGGATTAACAACGGCCCTATTATTTTACCTCTGTCTGGATTAACAACGGCTCTATTCTTTTACATCTGCCTGGATTAACAGCGGCCCTATTCTTTTACCCCTACCGGGATTAACAGCGGCCCTATTATTTGACCTCTGCCTGGATTAACAGCGGCCCTATTCGTTTACCTCTGCCTCGATTAACAACGGCCCTATTCTTTTACCTTTACCTGGATAAGCAGTGGCCCTATTCTTTTACCTCTGCCTGGATAAACAGCGGCCCTATTCTTTTACCTCTACCTGGATAAACAGCGGCCCTTTTCTTTTACCTCTACCTGGATAAGCGGCGGCCCTATTATTTAGTGACCCTATTATTTTACCTCTGTCTGGATAAACAGCGGCCCTATTCTTTTAACTCTGCCTGGATAAACAGCGGCCCTAGTCTTTTAACTCTGCCTGGATTAACAGCGGCCCTATTATTTTACCTCTGCCTGGATTAACAGCGGCCTTATTCTTTTACCTCTGCCTGGATTACTTGATTAACAGCGGCCCTATTGTTTTACCTCTGTCTGGATAAACAGCGACCCTATTCTTTTACCTGTACCGCGATTAACAGCGGCCCTATGCTTTTACCTCTACCTGGGTAAGCAGCGGCCCTATTATTTTACCTCGGCCTGGATAAACAGCGGCCCTATTCTTTTACCTCTACCTGGATAAACAGCGGCCCTATTCTTTTACCTCTGCCTGGATTAACAGCGGCCCTATAGTTTTACCTATACCTGGATAAGAGGCGGCCCTATTATTTTACCTAATCCTGGATTAACAGCGGCCCTATTTTTTTACCTATGCCTGGATTAACAGCGGTCCTATTCTTTTACCTGGGCCTGAATTAACAGCGGCCCTATTCGTTTACCTCTGCCTGGATTAACAGTGGCCCTATTCTTTTACCTCCGCCTGGATTAACAGCGGCCCTATTAGTTTACCTCTGCCTCGATTAACAACGGCCCTATTCTTTTACCTTTACCTGGGTAAGCAGTGGCCCTATTCTTTTAACTCTGCCTGGATTAACAGCGGCCCTATTGTTTTACCTCTCTGCCTGGATTAACAGCGGCCCTATTCTTTTAACTCTGCCTGGATTAACAGCGGCCCTATTCTTTTACCTCTGTCTGGATTAACAGCGGCCCTATTCTTTTACATATGCCTGGATTAACAGCGGCGCTATTCTTTTACCTCTGCCTGGATTAACAGCGGCCTTATTCTTTTACCTCTGCCTGGATTACTGGATTAACAGCGGCCCTATTGTTTTACCTCTGTCTGGATTAACAGCGACCCTATTCTTTTACCTCTACCTGGATTAAAAGCGGCCCTATTCTTTAACCTCTACCTGGGTAAGCAGCGGCCCTATTATTTTACCTCTGCCTGGATTAACAGCGGCCCTATTCTTTTATCTCTGCCTGGATTAACAACGGCCCTATTCTTTTACCTTTGCCTGGATTAACAGCGGCCCTATTATTTTACCTCTGCCTGATTAACAGCGGCCCTAGCCTTATCTCCGCCTGGATTAACAGCGGCCCTATTATTTTACATCTGCCTGGATTAACAGCGGCCCTATTATTTTACTTCTGCCTGGTTTAACAGCGGCCCTATTCGTTTACCTTTGCCTCTATTAACAGCGGCCCTATTCTTTTACCTCTTCCTGGATTAACAGCGGCCCTATTCTTTTACCTCTGCCTGGGTAAGCAGTGGCCCTATTCTTTTACCTCTGCCTGGATTAGCAGCGGCCCTATTCTTTTACTTTTTCCTGGATTAACAGCGTCCCTAATCTTTTACCTCTGCCTGGATTAACAACGGCCCTATTATTTTACCTCTGCCTGGATTAACAGCGACCCTATTCTTTTACTTCTGTCTGGATTAACAGCGGCCCTATTCTTTTACCTCTGCCTGGATTAACAACGGCCCTATTATTTTACCTCTGTCTGGATTCACAACGGCTCTATTCTTTTACATCTGCCTGGATTAACAGCGGCCCTATTCTTTTACCTCTACCGGGATTAACAGCGGCCCTATTATTTTACCTCTGCCTGGATTAACAGCGGCCCTATTCGTTTACCTCTGCCTCGATTAACAACGGCCCTATTCTTTTACCTTTACCTGGATAAGCAGTGGCCCTATTCTTTTACCTCTGCCTGGATTAACAGCGGCCATATTCTTTTACCTCTGCCTGGATTAACAGCTGCCCTATTATTTTACCTCTTCCTGGATTAACAGCGGCCCTATTCTTTTACCTCTGCCTGAGTAAGCAGTGGCCCTATTATTTTACCTCTGCCTGGATTAACAGCGGTCCTATTCTTTTACCTCTGCCTGGATTAACAGCGGCCCTATTCTTTTACTTCTTCCTGGATTAACAGCGGCCCTATTCTTTTACCTCTGCCTGGATTAACAACGGCCCTATTATTTTACCTCTGCCTGGATTAACAGCGACCCTATTATTTTACTTCTGTCTGGATTAACAGCGGCCCTATTCTTTTACCTCTGCCTGGATTAACAACGGCCCTATTATTTTACCTCTGTCTGGATTAACAACGGCTCTATTCTTTTACATCTGCCTGGATTAACAGCGGCCCTATTCTTTTACCTCTACCGGGATTAACAGCGGCCCTATTATTTGACCTCTGCCTGGATTAACAGCGGCCCTATTCGTTTACCTCTGCCTCGATTAACAACGGCCCTATTCTTTTACCTTTACCTGGATAAGCAGTGGCCCTATTCTTTTACCTCTGCCTGGATAAACAGCGGCCCTATTCTTTTACCTCTACCTGGATAAACAGCGGCCCTTTTCTTTTACCTCTACCTGGATAAGCGGCGGCCCTATTATTTAGTGACCCTATTATTTTACCTCTGTCTGGATAAACAGCGGCCTTATTCTTTTAACTCTGCCTGGATAAACAGCGGCCCTAGTCTTTTAACTCTGCCTGGATTAACAGCGGCCTTATTCTTTTACCTCTGCCTGGATTACTTGATTAACAGCGGCCCTATTGTTTTACCTCTGTCTGGATAAACAGCGACCCTATTCTTTTACCTGTACCTGGATTAACAGCGGCCCTATGCTTTTACCTCTACCTGGGTAAGCAGCGGCCCTATTATTTTACCTCGGCCTGGATAAACAGCGGCCCTATTCTTTTACCTCTACCTGGATAAACAGCGGCCCTATTCTTTTACCTCTGCCTGGATTAACAGCGGCCCTATAGTTTTACCTATACCTGGAGAAGAGGCGGCCCTATTATTTTACCTAATCCTGGATTAACAGCGGCCCTATTTTTTTACCTATGCCTGGATTAACAGCGGTCCTATTCTTTTACCTGGGCCTGAATTAACAGCGGCCCTATTCGTTTACCTCTGCCTGGATTAACAGTGGCCCTATTCTTTTACCTCCGCCTGGATTAACAGCGGCCCTATTAGTTTACCTCTGCCTCGATTAACAACGGCCCTATTCTTTTACCTTTACCTGGGTAAGCAGCGGCCCTACTCTTTTAACTCTGCCTGGATTAACAGCGGCCCTATTGTTTTACCTCTCTGCCTGGATTAACAGCGGCCCTATTCTTTTAACTCTGCCTGGATTAACAGCGGCCCTATTCTTTTACCTCTGTCTGGATTAACAGCGGCCCTATTCTTTTACATATGCCTGGATTAACAGCGGCGCTATTCTTTTACCTCTGCCTGGATTAACAGCGGCCTTATTCTTTTACCTCTGCCTGGATTACTGGATTAACAGCGGCCCTATTGTTTTACCTCTGTCTGGATTAACAGCGACCCTATTCTTTTACCTTTACCTGGATTAAAAGCGGCCCTATTCTTTAACCTCTACCTGGGTAAGCAGCGGCCCTATTATTTTACCTCTGCCTGGATTAACAGCGGCCCTATTCTTTACCTCTACCTGGATATACAGCGGCCCTATTCTTTAACCTCTGCCTGGATAAGCGGCGGCCCTATTATTTTACCTCTGCCTGGATAAACAGCGGCCCTATTCTTTTACCTCTGCCTGTATAAGCGGCGGCCCTGTTATTTTACCTCTGCCTGGATAAACAGCGGCCCTATTATTTTACCTCTGCCTGGATTAACAGTGGCCCTATTCTTTTACCTCTGCCTGGATAAACAGTGACCCTATTATTTTACCTCTGTCTGGATAAACAGCGGCCCTATTCTTTTAACTCTGCCTGGATAAACAGCTGCCCTAGTCTTTTACCTCTGCCTGGATAAACAGCTGCCCTATTCTTTTAACTCTGCCTGGATAAACCGCGGCCCTATTCTTTTACCTCTGCCTGGATAACAGTGACCCGATTATTTTACCTCTGCATGGATTAACAGTGACCCTATTATTTTACCTCTGCCTTGATTAACAGCGACTCTATTATTTTAACTCTGCCTGGATAAACAGCGACCCTATTCTTTTAATGCTACCTGGATAAACAGCGGCCCTATTCTGTTAACTCTACCTGGATAAACAGTGGCCCTATTCTTGCCCGGGAACCACACGATGCCAACAAGGTTGGAATGACAAGCGTTGGGTAAAGATCCAATTAATAATGAAGGCCCTATCGTGTTCAAAAGGCAAAAGTTAACGGACGACGACGACGGATGACGACGACGGATGACGACGAAGGCGGACGATGGACAACTCCATCAACGTTGCTGGCTGTTGGCCAGTAGAGCTTAAAAAATGTTAGCCCCAGTGGGATTTGAACCCACGACTGGAGGTTCTCAACATAAGATATTGCATATTTAAGAAAATCAAGGGCCATAAGTCTGGTGTTACTGGTCCGATCCGGCTGGTTTCCGAACCTGTCCGAGCTTTCATTGATATCAACAATCAGGCAAAATTGGTAAAGATGAAATAATAAATGAAGGTGCTAGAGTGTTCACAAGGCAGAAAATGGCATTTTTCAGCAAAGCAAAGGCCACAACTCCGATGTTATTGATCCAATCTGGCTGGTTTTCGAACTTGTCCACGCTTTCATTAATATTAACAATCTGTGAAAGTTTGTTAAAGATCAAATAATAAATAAAGGTGCTGGAGTGTTCACAAGGCATACAATGGCAATTTTCAGAAACAGTAATTTCGGTCTGAGGGTGTCTCGCCCACCGCGGCAAATCGCATATGAAATATTTTATTAAATTCGTGCTTAAATGATGTCCATCAAAGACAATGCTTCATATGGCCAAATATTAAACAAATAAAAGCGAGGTAATCATAAGAAGTTAAGTTACTGAAGTTAAGTGGTTTAACAGGGTGAAACGCAAAATATGACCTTGACCTTGGTATTTGTTGTTCAGCGATATCCACCAATGCCAACAATACATATGACCAAGTATCAAAGATATAAAGTCAGGCAATCACATGAGGTTAACCGAGGTTCACTTACCTAACCAAGGTTAAGTTACCCAACTAAGTTTAAGTTAAGGGGAAATAACGCAAAATATGACCTTGACCTTGGTATTTTTGTCGTCCAGCGATGTTCACCAATGCCAAAAATACATATGACCAATTATGACCAAGTATCAAAGACAAAGTGAGACGATCGCATAAAGTTAACTGAGGTTAAGGTACCTAACCAAGGTCAGTGATGTCCATCAAGGCCAAAAATACATATGACCAATGCCAACAAGTACCAAACAAAGAAATTAATGTTATCAGAAAAAGTTAACTTACCTAACCAAACTGATGTTCAGGGTAAATAACGCAAAACATGACCCTGACCTTGGTATTTTTTGTCATTCAGCAATGTCCACCAATGCCAATACTACATATGACCAAGTAACAAAGAAATAAAGTCAGCCAATCACATAACGTAAACTGAAGTTAAGTTACCTAACCAAGGTTAAGTTTGGGGAAAATAAGCAAAATATGACATTGACCTTGTTAATTGTTGTCGTTCATTGATGTCCACTAATGCCTACAATACGTATAACCAAGAACCAAACAAAGAAAATGAGGCAACACATACAGTTAACTGAGGTTAACTTACCTAACCAAGCTTAAGTTACCTAACCAAGTCATATGATAAGTATATATGGTAATTTTGGAATTACGTGATGTCCCTTGACACAACAAAGTATCTGACAAAGTTTCAGAAATAGTGGATTTAAAACGAGGACGCCGTCTCCGCTACCGCCGGGAAAGTGATTGCTATGTCTCGCTACCCACTATCGTGGGCGAGACAAAAACAAGGGCCATAACTCTGGTCTTACTGAACAAATCTGGCTTGTTTTCGAATTTTTCCGAGCTTTCATTGCTAGTAACCATCTGTGCAAGATTGGTAAAAATCAAATAATAAATGAATGTGTTGAGTGCTCACAAGGCAACTATAGTATTTTTCGTTAATTCAAAGCACTTACTCTGGTATTACTAAACCGATCTGGCCGGTTTTCAAACTGCTCCGAGCTCTCATTAATATAAAGACTTTGGCTAAGTCTGGTTAAGATCGCTTGAAAATGAAGGGCTAGAGTGTTCACAAGGCAAACTATAGCATTTTTTGTTAATTCATGGGCAATAACTCTGGTGTTACTAATTCGATCTTGCCGGTTTTCAAACTCATCCGAGCTCTCGTTGATATAAAAACTTTGGCCAAGTTTGGTTAAGATCGCATAAAAAAATAAGGGGCTAAACGTGTTTACAAGGCAAAAGTTGACGGACGACGGACGACGGACACATCATCCCATTAGTTCTGCTGGCCTTTGGCCAGTAGAGCTAAAGTCAAGGGCCATAACTCTGGTGTTACTTTCCAATCTGACAGGTTTTCGTAATCGTCCGAGCTTTCATTGATATCCACAATCCGGTAAAGTTTAAAAAAGATCGCATAACAAATGAATGCTCTTATCGTGTTAGGCCAAATTATAGAATATTTCAGAAAATCAAGGGCAATAACTCTGGTGTTACTGGTTCGATCTGGCTGGTTTTTGAACTCGTCCGAGCAGCTCTCATCAATATCAACATTCTGGCAAAGTTTGGTAAAGCAGGACGGAAAATAGAGGCGCAAGACAAAATATAGCTTTTTTTGTTAATTCACGGGCCATAACTCCGGTAATACTGGTCCGATCTTGCTGATTTTCGAAAAATCTGGTAAAGTTTCGTAAAGATCAGATGAAAAATGAAGGTGTTTTGAGTGTTGACATTCAAAAGGTAACACATTTTTCAATAATTCAAGGGCCCTAACTCCAGTGTTACTGGTCCGATTCAGCTGGTTTGCAAATTTGACCGAGCGTTCATCCATAACAATCTGGCAAACATTTGCAAAATGGAGGCGTTTGAGTGCAGACAAGACAACATATAGCAATTTTCGTTAGTTCAAGGGCCATAACTCCAGTGTTACTGGTTTGATCTTGCTGGTTTTCAAATTTACCCGAGCTTTCATTGATATTAACAATCTGGTAAAGTTTGCTAAAGATCAGATGAAAAATGAAGGTGCTAGAGCGAAGACACCAAACAGTTAACGGACTGACGACGGACAACAAACTTAAGCCGTATGGCGAGTAGAGCTAAAAAGAAATAACATAAATATCACTGTAAGTGATAAATGCCCCCGAAGTGTCCTTTGACCTTTATGTATGACCTTGACCTTTGAGCCATGGACCTGGATTTTGTGCACGACACGCCATTTGGTTATGGTGAGCACTTGTGCCAAGTTATTTGAAAATCCGTCCAGGCAAGCAAAAGGTATTGACCGGACACAATTTGACCTTTGACCTCTAAGTGTGAACTTGACCTTGGAGCCACAGCCCTGAATTTTATGCGCGACACACCGTCTTGTTGTGGTGAGCACTTGTGCCAAGTTATTTGAAAATCCGTCCCTGAATGCCAGAGTTAATGACCGGACACAGTTTGACTTTTGACCTCCAAGTGTGACCTTGACCATTAAGACCTGGGTTTTGCACGCGATACATCGTCTTATGGTGAACACTTGTGGCAAGTTATTTAAAAATCCCTGCATGGTTGTGACGTTACGGTCCGGACACGAACTTGCGTACCTGTTTTGACCTATGAACTGCAAGTGTGACCTTGAACTTTGAGGTACGGACCTGGTTTTTGCGCGTGACACATCGTCTTGTTATGGTGATCACTTGTGCCAAGTAATTTAAAAATCCCTGCAGGGGTTGTGACGTTACGGTCCGGACATGAAATTGCGTACCTGTTTTTGACCTTTGAACTTCAAGTGTGACCTTGACCTTTAAGGTACGGACCTGGGTTTTGCACACGACACAAGTTAATCAAAAATCCATGCAGGGGTTTTGAAGGTACAGTCCGGACACGAACTGCAGAATGACGGACGGAATCCGGACAGACAGAAACCTTTTCGGGATGCACAAAAAGAGAAACAAGTAGGATTAGAACACACGGTACTAGGTTCCCTGTGCATACGGCACTAGGTTCCCTGTGCACACGGCACTAGGTTCCCTGTGCATACGGCACTGGGATCCTTGTGTACAAGATGTAACTGAAGTATGTTGTCAGATGTCGGAGATGTCGCATTGACCTTATTTTAATAAATTTGAAAACCATTCACCTAAGGATTATCCATGTGAAGTTTGGTCAAAATTGACCAAGCGGTTTCTGAGAAGATTATTTAAAGACCTTATCTTATAACTCTGTGTAAATCTGTGACTCCCGGGTGGGGACAGATATGACCCCAGGGTCACCATTTGAACAAAATTGGTAGAGGACAATAAGCTAATAGTAAATGCAAAATATTAACTTTGTCTCTTGTAGTTTTAGAGAAGATTTTTTAAGTTTTTTCCTATATAAGTTTATGTAAAACATCATGAACATATGACCTTTGGTGCGGACCAAATGTGTCCCAAAGGTCACCATTTGAACAAGCTTCGTAGAACACAACATAAGCTTATAGTAAATACAAAATAGTAAACCCCTGGCTCTTGTAGTTTCAGAGCAGAAGGTTTTTAAGTTTTTACCTATGTAAGTCTATGTAAAACATGTGAACTCTGGGGTGGGCCAAAGTGACCCCAGGGTCATCGACTGAACAAGCTTGGTAGAGAACCTTAAGCTTATAGCAATTGCAAAATAATAAACCTCTGGCTCATGTAGATTCAGAGAAGAAATTTTGCGGTTTTCCCCTATATAAGTTATATAAAAACATGTAATACCTAGGGTGGGGGCCAAATGTGACCCCAGGGTCACCATATTAACATATTTGGTAGAGGACCATATTTACTTATAGTAAATACAAAATATTACACCTCTGGCTCTTTATAGTTCAATAGAACAAGATTTGTTTTAATTTTTTCCCCTATATAAGTGTAAAACTGTGACACCGGGGCGGGGCCAAATTTTACCCCCAGGGTCACCATTTTAACAAACTTGGTAGAGGACCATAAGTTGATGCTACATGTAATATACGCGAGCTTTGTGCCTTGTGGTTTCAGAGAAGAGTTTTAAAGTTTTAAAGTGGAGAATTGGATGTCTGGCCACAGTTGTGGTTTCAAACTCTCGTGGTAATGAAATGCCCAGTTAGTAGACTTGGCACGGTTTTTTTTCTCATCTCCAGCGTTTTTTCCGTTTGCTACGTTTTTGTTGCATATTACATATGTTGGTCATAAACTGTGAATTGACCAGTCTAATCAATTGCTATATATAATTAGTCAATTGCTGTATAGAATATATAGAGTATACAGTTATAGAGTATACAGTAGACTAGTGTGAGTTTATATATACGTTAATTCGTATAAACGTATCTTTTGTGATATTTGATAATATTATGAGGTAATGCACACGCCTTTATAGTACTGTCTTTTAAAAAACAAGCAAAATAACTAGAGGTATGTACGAGACGTGTGTTTGATGTGTCGTGAATGATTTCACTCGGGAAGACAATATTTGCAATAGCGCTTTCGACTTAAAAAGGTTTTCTTCAGTTGCAATGAAATCGTAAATTATTTGTATTATCAATGACAATATGTTTATTGTCTTAGTATGTTGTAAGGAGAATCCCTTATTTTGAATGTGTCAAAATATATAGAGACAGTCAAGTTCATATATGGCACTCGCTGTGGTACTGGTGTATAGTGATATCACCTATTACGGTATATTCCGTAATCTGCCAAGTTTATATGTATACTTCCTTTAGCAGTGAGATATACTCTTTAGAACGTATTTCGTAATAGCGTGTATTACTATGAATATATGTCATATATGAAGCGTGCACGACCGTGTGTTACACTGCAAGGTCGTGTATGCACGGACATGCAGATCTATGGAACGCCATGACTGTCTTGTGATGTTGCCGATTAATATATGCAGTGCATTTTTAATTATATGTGGTAAATAAATCTTTATATGTGGTAGAAAAGTATTTATATGCAGTAGATTAATCATTATATGCGATAGATAGGTCATTGTATGTAGTAGATAACACATTATATACAGTCCAGTTAGCATTATATGTAGTGCATTTATTATTATATGCAGTAGTTTATCTAATATATGAGGTCCTTTGAACATTATATGAAGTAGGTTTGTATTTATATGCAGTGCTTCTGTTGGTGGTTTCAATTGCATTATATTCGATACAAACGGCTTTATACGTGGTGCATTTCTTATGATATGCAGTGCTTTTTCTATTATATGCGGTGGTTTTTGAGATCAATCGGAACACTCGTATTTTAAGATGTTACGATTTTATCGGAAATCTAACGGAGTGTGATTTTAACGGCGCCGTCTAGTCTAACTTGCCACGCATCGTTTGTAATGTAGTCTGTAAAAAGAAAATATGGTGGGAAAAAAATTGGTCTAGGGACTATTGGATAATTAGTTCCTAGACCAAACAAAACAGACCAATGCACATTATCAATAAGTTAACACAATTTAATGAGGAAATGGACGAGTTCGAAAACCAGCAAGATCGGACCAGTAACAGCAGAGCTATGGCCCTTGATTAAGTTAAAATTGCTATATTGTGCCTTGTTAAGACGATAGGGCCTTCAATAAAGGCTCGGACAAGTTCAAAAAACGGCCAAATCGAACCAGTAACAGCGGAGATATGGCCCTTTATTCAATAAGAATCTTATATTTTGCCTCGTTAAGACGATAGGGCCTTCATTTTTCATCCGATCTTTACCAAACATTACCAGATTGTTAATATCAATAAAGGCTCAGAAAAGTTAAAAGACTAGCCAGATCAAACCATTTACACCGGAGTTATGGCCCTTGATTTTCTGAAATACGCTATAGTTTGCCTCGTTAAGACGATATGGCCTTCATTTTCAACCAGGTCTAGTTGTGCATATCATCGCCGTGTTCCGCTTGAATGATTTTGACAGAGTTATGGCCCTTTAAAGGTTTTAATACGCAAACTTTGTCTGGGCTAGTTTTCCCGAACCCCTCGCAGGATTTCAACGAAACTTTGCAGAGATGATCAGCACCAAGCCTAGTTGTGCATATCGTCATCGTGTTCCGGTTTACCTATTTGTGGCGTAGTCATGGCCCTTTAAAGTTGTTCAATACAAAAACGTTTTTCAGGGCTAGTTCTCCTGAACCTCTGGTCGGATTTCAACGAAACTTGACAAGGATGATAAGTATCAAGCTTAGTTGTGCATATCATTGCCATATTCCAGTTGAATGCTTTTTGGCAGAGTTTTGGCGCTTTAAATGTTTTAATACACACACTTTGTTCAGATTAGTCTCTTATGAACTCCTTCCCGGAATCCAACAAATCTTAGCGGGGATGATCAGTACCAAGCCTAGTTGCATCTGTCATTGCCGTTTTCTGGTTGAATGATATTTGGCCCTTTTAAGGATTTAATGCACAAACTTTGTCTAACTAATTCTCTCCTAATCCCCCGGCCGGATTTCAACGAATCGTGGCAGGGATGATTAGTACCAATCCTATTTGCGCATTTCATTGTCGTGTTCCAGTTGAATGAATTTTCGCAGGGTTATTTCCCTGGATTAAATGTTTTATACACTAACGTTGTGCAGACTAGTTCTCCTGAACCTCGGGCTGGATTTCAACAAAACTTGGCAGGATGATCAGTACCAAGCCAAGTTGCATATATCATTGCCATGTTTCGCCCCTTATACATAAACTTCATCTTTAGCAAGTAGAACGACCACAGGCCCTCTTGGGCCTCTTGTTTTTCAATGCTTTAGTGGAAACTAACCATTTTTTGTCTAACAGGGAGGAAGGGTGACATATAACAGAGGGAAAGGATGACACATTACAGAGTGGAAGGGGGACACATTACAGAGGGAAAGGGTGACACTTTACAGAGGAGAAGGGCGACTCATTACAGAGAAAATGGTGACACATTACAGAGTGGAAGGGTTACACATTACTTAGAGGAAGGTTGACATAATACAGAGGGGACGGGTAACACTTTACAGAGGAAGGGGGGCACATTACAGAGGAAGGGCGACACACAGAGTGAAAGGATGACACATTAAAGAGGGGAAGGGTGACCCAATACAGAGGGGGAAGGGCGACTCATTAAAGAGAGAAAGGGTGACACATTACAGAGGGAAGGGTGACACATTACAGAGTGGAAGGGTGACACATTACAGAGAGAAAGGGTGACACATTACAGAGGAAAGGGTGACACATTACAAAGTGGAAGGGTGACACATTACAGAGGGGAATGTTGACACAATACAGAGTGGAAAGGTAACACTTTACAGAGGAAGGGGGACACATTACAGAGGAAGGGTGACACACAGAGTGGAAGGGTGACACATTAAAGAGGGGAAGGGTGACACAATACACAAGGGAAGGGTGACTCATTACAGAGGAAGGGTGACACATTACAGAGCGGAAGGGTGACTCATTACAGAGAGAAAGGGTGACACATTACAGAGTGTAAGGATGACTCATTAAAGAGAGAAAGGGCGACACATTACAGAGGGAAGGGTGACACATTACAGAGTGGAAGGGTGACACATTACAGAGAGAAAGGGCGACACATTACAGAGGGAAGGGTGACACATTACAGAGGGGAAGGTTGACACAATACAGAGGGGAAGGGTAACACTTTACAAAGGAAGGGGGACACATTACAGAGGAAGGGTGACACACAGTGTGGAAGGGTGACACATTAAAAAGGGAATGGGTGACACAATACACAGGGGAAGGGTGACTCATTACAGAGGAAGGGTGACACATTACAGAGCGGAAGGGTGACTCATTACAGAGAGAAAGGGTGACACACTATAGAGTGTAAGGATGACTCATTACAAAGGAAGGGTGACCTATTACAGAGGGGAAGGGTGACACATTACAGATAGAAAGGGAGACACATTACAAAGGAGAAAGGTGACACATTCATTACAGGGGAAAGGTGGCACATTACAGAGGGGGAGGGGGACACATTGCAGAGAGAAAGGGTGACAGTCACATATTGCAGGGGGGAAGTGTGACACATAACAGAGGATGGATGACACATTACAGAGGGGAAGGGCGACACATTGCAGAGGATGGGGGGAAACATTACTGAGCAATGGAGACACATCAACAGAGGAAGGGTGACGCATTACAGAGCGGAATGATGACTCATTACAGAGTGGAAAGTTGACACATTACAAAGTGGAAGGGTGACACATTACAGAGGAAGTGCGACATATTACAGACGGGAAGGGTGACACATTACAGATAGAAATGGTGACACATTACAGAGGGGAATGGTGACACATTACAGAGGGGAAGGGCGACACATTACAGAGGAAGGGTGAAACATTGCATAGAGAAAGGATGATAGTCACACATAACAGAGGAAGGGTGACACATTACATAGGGGAACGGTGACACATTACAAAGGAAGGGGGACACATTAAAGAGAGAAAGGGCGACACATTACATAGGAGAAGGGTGACACATAACAGAGGAAGGGTGCGAATTACATAGGGGAACGCTGGTACATTACATAGGAAGGGTGACACATTAATTAGAGAACGGGTGACACATAACATAGGAGAAGGGTGACTCATTACAGAGAGAAAGGGTGACACATTACAGAGGAAAGGTGACAAATTACAGAGAGGAATAGTGACACATTATATTTAAAATGTCAGGTACCACGAATTTGTTACTTAAATTGATAAAATTCAGGATTAATCCTGGGGATCGTCCATTTCCTAATTAAATTGTGTTAACTTATTGATAATGTGCATTGGTCTGTTTTGTTTAGTCTAGGTACTAATTGTCCAATAGTCTCTAGACCATTTTTTTTCCCGTGCATATTTTCGTTTTGCAGACGATATTACACACGATGCGTCAATCTCTACCCAGAGTACACTCGTTCCTCATTTGACTCTGTCAACGTCAAAGGAAGTAGGGCGAACGGTTAGGTCACGTGATTATTCAAAAAGGTTAGGACGATGTTTATAATAAATCCTTTTGCGTTATCTGCGAAGATAAAATATATACTTTATTAAATAATTTTCAATTTTTATATCTATGAGTTGTTTGTTGAGTAATTTTCTGCTATCGAGCATCGGTTTGAAATATTTACATATGCGTTTCGATTGAGGAGACCTAAGTACGTATTATTTTTGTAGTAAAATAGTCCCGATTAAAACTAAATTGTTTTCATGCATTATTTCAAATCTTGCAACTCTATTTTGCAGATATTCTGAAAATTATATTTACACAAGAAATAAATAAGTTTCAGGCAAATATATTCCAATTTAACAGGTTTTACCAAAATCTTGTAATTTAGTAGTTAGCAGAGATATATGTGAGTGCAAGGAACGATAACTCTGCGTGGAGATTGACGATGCGTGGCAAGTTAGACGGCGCCGTTAAAATCACACTCCATGTTAGTTTTCCGATAAAATCGCAACATCTTGAAATACGAGTGTTCCGATTGATCTCATCATCATAATGAATAAAACACCGCATATAATAGAAAAAGCGCTGCATATCATAAGAAATGCACCACATATAAAGCCGTTTGTATCGAATATAATGCAATTGAAACCACCGAATATAAAGACGTATATTAAAATATGTACCACATATAAAGTCAACAGAATCACTGCATATAAATACAAACCTACTTCATATAATGTTCAAAGAACCTCATATATTAGATAAACTACTGCATATAATAATAAATGCACTACATATAATGATAATGCGACTGCATATAATGGTTTATCTACTACATTATCGCATATAAATGATTACTCTACTGCATATAAATACCTTTATACCACATATAAAGATTTATTTACCACATATAATTAAAAATGCACTGCATATCATGAAAGGTCTACCACATAAGGGAAATGTACTGCAAATATCAATCGGCAACATCACAAGACAGTCATGGCGTTCCATACAGATCGATATCCCGTTCTGAGGGGATACGATGTCTACAGTACGAATCTGGAGGAATACCTACGGATTAATACCGTTACGAGTCTGGTGGAGACCAAAAGTAAGGCCAGATCGGGTCGATACCGTCTAGATTGTCTTATTGAGCCTTTTATTCAGCTGTTTGTGATTGTATATATAGATACAAGATCGACACAGAACCACCTGTTATCTTCGCCACGTGCACGTCGCTGTATGGGCACTGGTGACACTCATGATTTTATTAGCGTGAAACATGAGTGACCGAGGGTGAGGATGTCTCCTGCGTCCCGTCACAGCACACATAAAACCGAAAGCGGAAGTTAGAAGTCATGCCGAAGCTGAGATCATCCCCCACAGTAACAGTAGCAGTAGACGTCTGGTATTATGTAGTAGTTAGGGATCGACGCCGAGGAGAACATTTGACATCGGATGGTGTGTGCGGCGCACGGGTCATACTGGGACGGGTGTGGCCCCAAACTAGGCTAACCAAACTACAACTGCCCAGTAGATCGTTGACCAAACATCTAGAGGATGTCGTCCAGATCCCCACCTTATCGCCGCAGCGAAAACTACAGAGCGAGAGCGACAACCAACTACACACAGACAACGAAACGACTACACAGCAGCTCCACCAACACACCCAACACAGATCATTACATGGTCTCGCCTTAATTCCATTAAGCGATGGGAAAGCTTATACTAGCAGTATTTCATAACGGATATTTCGACAATAAAACATGTTTAAAAACTGTTTTTACTGAAAAAAGGTGATAACCGGTTTGAAATTACCTATTAAATGTTTTAATGGTACAATTTGCAAACTGTTTAAACCGAAATTAAGGTTTTATTTCATACCGTAGCCAACTCCAAGAAGAGGTTAAATGGGGTATGAAAGTTAATACTCGGACAACGTAATGTCATAGTCCAGACTCTACTGTGCCCAACTCTTCAAGATACGGGAGTGCTCTTGCGCTTGTCGAGGTTGTTGGCGGAGGGACTATAAACCTCATAACTACACACACACATCGACACTGGCGGAGGGACTATAAACCTCATAACTACACACACACATCGACACTGGCGGAGGGACTATAAACCTCATAACTACACACACACATCGACACTGGCG
The DNA here is from genome assembly GCA_037043455.1 of Cyrtodaria siliqua. Classification (NCBI taxonomy): domain Eukaryota; kingdom Metazoa; phylum Mollusca; class Bivalvia; order Adapedonta; family Hiatellidae; genus Cyrtodaria; species Cyrtodaria siliqua. The sequence continues at coordinate 36,803 of JAWPHD010008373.1, read as the reverse complement.
GAGGGACTATAAACCTCATAACTACACACACACATCGACACAGAATGCTTCAGATTCTGTAGTTCAGTACATTTGAACCTTTTTAATTAATCTAGTACCTAAATAAAAATATGTTCAGCTCGCATTAGGCATTCTGAGGGTTCAATACTATATAAACTTTATATCTTGTACTAGTAAACATTTTCTTGATTACATTAAGTGATCTGTTGGTTTAATACATAAATGAACCTTATAAATAAGACTAAGAATAGAAATACATACTACACATGTTAAGTATTGAACCGTATATCGGTCACAGAATACTTCAAGATTCTCTGTGTATTCAGAACATTAGTTGAACCTTTTCAATTAAGCTAGTACCTAAATAAAAATAAAGATACTTCGGCTTGATTAGGCGTTCTGAGGGTTCAATATTAATGCACCTAGTATCTTGTACTAGTACTCATTTTCTAGATTACATTAAGTGATCTGCTGGTTCAATACTTCAATGAACCTTATACATAACACGCTTTCGTTATATATAACACATGCACTTGTATTCAATAGCCATATTCAACAATGTTTTATTCTTTTCAAGGAATAAATCTATACTCTATATATGAGTTACAGAATAACTATACAATCTTAAGTATATGCATTGTTTATAAACATGCATCACTTACACAGTTACTAGTAATAATGGAGTGTAAATAGAAATATTAAGGGGACCCCTGAAGAGATTGCCCTTGGAATATTTATAATGACTAAATATATACTGGCATGTTTACACAATATACGTGTAACGTCTTACATATATTCGCAGATATTCCTAAAAACAGTCGAAACATTGCTTCCAAACAAATTGGTATGATGCTCTGTAAGCGTTAGCATATTAATTATTAAGAAATATTCATTGGATATTTGAAGCAGTGTAGGGTCTATGTTTTGATAAATCAGACTTTATGGGTGAGTTGGGCTACAGTATGATATTATTTTCCTATACAAGCCTATGAAAAACATGCAGACTCTCCATATACAAACTTTCGATCCCTGTGGCACGGCCATTTCCGACACCGGGGACTTAATTTGAACAAACTTGATAGTCGATTATTTTAAAAGAAAAAAAGTCGAAATCTGTCCAGCTGTTCTTGAGAGGAAAATGTTTTAAAGTTTCAACCTTTTATGGTAACGGCGGCCATCTTGGATGTCGCGTGGCCCTCAAATGGTAACACAAAGATCAAACGAAAATCCAACAAATGAGATGCACTAAATAAGTTGGTGGGTGGGATAAATTAACCCTCGAAATTGAATGGTTTTGACGCTTAAATCTCAAAAATAACTAAATTTGAACGAAGTTTGATACCAGATGTTGTCAAACATCTTTTGAAATAGAAATGAGGCACTTGTTTTTCATGTACTGTACGCAACTTTAATTGGGTTATACATGGTATAGGGTAATCCATAATTGTGCACTATACCTGCCTTGCATAACCACTGATAACACCCTAATGACAATTTTTGCAAGGATCAACTAGACATCAAGAGTAACATTCCTGTCATTTGTCACCTGCAATATCATATTAACTCGATATAGGTGAACATTTTCAGGTTTTTTGGGTCACGACTTGTTTTTCCCATTTGTGGCCGTTAGACCATATTCAAAATATGCAAAATCTCTATATACAAACTTTGGATCCCCGGAGCGCAGCCATTTTTGACCCTGGGGATCTAATTTTAACAAATTTAAAAACCATTGACCTCAGGATTCTCCATTTGAAGTTTGGTCAAAAGTTCAAGACTGACCAAGCAGTTAATGAGGAGAATCAATTGTTGACGAAGGGACAGACGACGAACGAAAAGTGATCACAATAGCTCACTTGAGCCGTCTGCTGAGGTGAGCTAAAAAGAACTGGATCTACAGACCGACGATAAACCCCATATACATGTATATGTGATGTTTATGATAACCTTCGAAGGGTACATGATAAACATCATATATAATAGAGTGTGTGATGTGCAGAAAATGAACAATTAAGTGCATAATGTTGTAGCTACGTATCTAGCTAATTGTGCCTTGATCTGGTCCGTACCTTTTTAAAACCCAGTTAATCCTAGTTACCATATGTATACAAAACCGCATGTACGAGATAAACACAGTTTGCATACAGTTTACTGCATTTTGAACATCATTATCACTACAAACGTGTAAATGTACACTATTCCTACCTTGTTCCCCGGAAGCCAAGGATATTTTGATTCTGACCACATCTCCTACAGTACCAGACGTCAAAACCGTGTCTGATGCGGATTCCACAACTGCCATCGTAACTGTTGGTGTAATGGTGTCAGTTGGCGTATCATCTGCGGTGTTAGTAGCACTGGAAATGTAATAACACAGTGTGTTGAATACATAATATTTACATTAATGATACTATGGGTGGTGGTATGGGATGATGGGATGGTTGGAGGGTGGGGGCGAAACAGTGTTAAATTAAGATATGTAAATAACAAAAAAAAACAAAAAAACATTCGGGTTGGTGGTGATGATGGGGTGGGTGATGGTTGGGGGATCGTGGTGGGGGTGGGGGTGGGGTAAGGGGGTTTGGGGGTGAGGGTAGCTACAGGTGTAGAATTGACCAAAACAACACAGAAATATGTAAAAAAAAATGGGTTTCAGGTGTGGTGGGGTGGGGTGATGGGTAAAGATCGGATGGAAAACGGAAAAACAAAAGGAAATAAAAAAATATGGCTTTCGGGGGGTTGGGGTGGGTGGGTGGGGGCATAAGATAGCTATATATATATAATAATTGACTAAAACAACACAGAAATATATTTAAAAAAAATGGGTTTCAGGTATGGGGTGGAGTGGGGTGGGGTGGGGTGAGGGGTAAAGATCGGATGGAAAACGGAAAAACAAAGGAAATAAAAAATATGGCTTTTGGGGGGGTTGGGGTGGGTGGGTGGGGGCATAAGATAGCTATATATATATATAATAATTGACTAAAACACAGAAATATTTAAAAAAAATAAAATAAAATAATAATAATAGATGGGTGTTCCGCGGAACACGTGTGTCGTCTGTCAGCGCTTTGTCAGTATATAGACTGATTTCAGTAGAGGCATCCGTGTCCCATGGACACACGTCCTAGTTTCATTTAAGAATGAGATATGCATGCTCAGGATCCGTGTATTAAAGAGAGGCACGAGGGGCATGTTTCACATCCCATTATGACTGCTGGTAGTGCGCTAAGAAACTCCGACGAAGTTACGAAATGATATGCCGCATCGCCTCTTATTCAATTCGCAAAAGATATTCGAGTATTCGTGTATCTATAGATTTTGGATTATATATACCTCGTCGTCAGAAGGTTTGGGAACGGTGTACACATTTGTAAAATGTTCTGATGTTGGTGGGATAGCTACCTTAATGTCCCAATCTTATGAAAAAGAACTATTACTTCCATATCACCAACGTTCGAAAAATTCGATCTCACTTTTGACGAATGTCGCTGTTACATTGCAAAGTAGAATTATTTCAGAAACGAATGTAAAACCTTATTTTCTTCGTATTTTCATACGTAGTGAAAAGCACAATGTTTAAATTGATATCATGAATGAATGGTGTTTTACAAAACACAACACGTCGGCACATACATCGGCCATATTATGCGCGAAAATCTATTAAAATGAAATGATCAATTATTGACAATTATGTTAAACTGTATAGATAAAACTATTTAAAAATTAGAGCGGTCGCCTTTTAAGGTTGACAAATATACACCCGATACCAGTCCCCTACCCCATTTCGCACCCTACCGTTAGGTAAAGTAAAGATTGAGTGGAATAGGTTTTTTATGATAAAGGTAATGGTTGCCTTGACCTTTCATCTGCTGACCTCAAAATCATATGGGTCATCCTCTCATCACAGGCAATCCACTCATGAAGTTTTATGATATTTGCTTCAGGGGGAGAGGAGTTATGAAGTGGACAAGGGTTTTTCATTATTGGGTCCCGGTGACCTTGACCTTTGACGTGCTGACCTAAAAATCACTAGGGCCATCCTCTCTCTACAAACAGTCCACTCATGAAGTTTCATGAGATTTTTTCAGAGGGAGAGGAGTTATGGAGCGACAAGGGTTTTCATTATTGGGTCCCGGTGACCTTGACTTTTGACGTACTGACTTAAAATCACTAGGGCCATCCTCTCACTAGAGACAGCCACTCATGAAGTTTCATGAGCTTTCTTTTCAGAGGGAGAGGTTATGGAGCGACAATGGTTTCCATAAGATAGCTATATATATATATATATAATAATTGACTAAAACAACACAGAAATATTTAAAAAAAATAAAATAAAATAATAATAGATGGGTGTTCCGCGGAACACGTGTGTCGTCTGTCAGCGCTTTGTCAGTATATAGACTGATTTCAGTAGAGGCATCCGTGTCCCATGGACACACGTACTAGTTTCATTTAAGAATGAGATTTGCATGCTCAGGATCCGTGTATTAAAGAGAGGCACGAGGGGCATGTTTCACATCCCATTATGACTGCTGGTAGTGCGCTAAGAAACTCCGACGAAGTGACGAAATGATATGCCGCATCGCCTCTTATTCAATTCGCAAAAGATATTCGAGTATTCGTGTATCTATAGATTTTGGATTATATATACCTCGTCGTCAGAAGGTTTGGGAACGGTGTACACATCTGTAAAATGTTCTGATGTTGGTGGGATAGCTTCTTTAATGTCCCAAACTTATGAAAAAGAACTATTACTTCCATATCAACAACGCTCGAAAAATTCGATCTCACTTTTGACCAATGTCGCTGTTACATTGCAGAGTAGAATTATTTCAGAAAAGAATGTCAAACGTTATTTTCTTCGAGTTTTCATACGTAGTGAAAAGCACAATGTTTAAATTGATATCATGAATGAATGGTGTTTTACAAAACACAACACGTCGGCACATACATCGGCCATATTATGCGCGAAAATTATTGACAATTATGTTAAACTGTATAGATAAAACTATTTAAAAATTAGAGCGGTCGCCTTTTAAGGTTGACAAGTATACACCCGATACCAGTCCCCTACCCCATTTCGCACCCTACCTTTAAGTAAAGTAAAGATCGAGTGGAATAGGATTTTTATGATAAAGGTAATGGTTGCCTTGACCTTTCATCTGCTGACCTCAAAATCATATGGGTCATCCTCTCATCACAGGCAATCCACTCATGAAGTTTTATGATATTTGCTTCAGGGGGAGAGGAGTTATGAAGTGGACAAGGGTTTTTCATTATTGGGTCCCGGTGACCTTGACCTTTGACGTACTGACCTAAAAATCACTAGGGCCATCCTCTCTCTACAAACAGTCCACTCATGAAGTTTCATGAGATTTTTTCAGAGGGAGAGGGGTTATGGAGCGACAATGGTTTCCATTATCGGATCCCGGTGACCTTGACCTTTGACCTAGAATTGTCAAGATCATCAGGAGTTATCCTCTCACCACAGGTAGTTCACCTTTGAAGTTTCATGATATTTGCTTCAGGGAGAGAGGAGTTATGGAGCAGACAATGTTTATGATTATCGGGTCCTGGTGACCTTGGCCTTTAACCTACCTACCTCAAAATCAACAGGATTCATTCTCTCATCACCGACAGTCCACCCGTGAAGTTTCATGAGATTTGCTTCAGGGGGGAAGTAGTTATGGAGCGAACAATATTTTTCATTATCGGGTCACGGTGACCTTGACCTTCGACCTCAAAATCAATAGGGATCATGCTCTCATCACAGACAGTCCACCCATGAAGTTTTATGAGGCGGAGAGACTGGTGTGACTGGTGTTATGGAGCGGAAAAGGCTAAGTTAACAGACAGACAGACGGACGGACCGACGGACAAGGTGAATCTAGTATAATAAAGGATATGGTAAATTGATAGAAAGCAAACAACCTAGATCCGCAGAAATCAATTGGAAAGAAATGCTGCTTTGATGATTTCAATAAACAAGATCTTCGGAGAACAGCGCAGCTTGACTATTCGATTTTTCATAGTATAATAAATTATATAGCCGGTATATACCATCAGAAAACAAGGCAAACACAATGTGGGATGGGGTTGGGGGTTGTGGGGCGTATATAAAACTATTGTTAACAATGCGAGATACCTGTAGAAGCTGACAGTTTTAAATGGGGACATATACTATGAAAATAGATTCAAATGTTTTAAACATACCTGGAATTTATATATATTGTCTTATGTATGGTTGTTTTGACATGTTTGAGGCGGAATATTAGGTTCATATTGATAAAATATAGTATATCACCAGGCAATATTAATTTACACGTCCGACAAGATGGACTATATATTTATGGATTCATCTTGAGTTGTGTTCAAATATGTTAAGTTATTTTGCCTCATAATAAATTGTATATACTATTTTCTCAAGAAGCTCAGTGGATAGAGCACCTGACTTGAAATCAGAAGGTCGTGCGTTCTAGTTCCGATAGAGGTAAATTTTTTCTTCTGTAAATCATAACGTTAGCTGTGTACAGGTACGATGTGCACTGGTCGATGTTTATACAATAAATGATGTCCTGCCTCATATTTGCTCGCTTAAACATGAGCTGGTGAACATGAAGTTACAAATAAAGACACACCCACAAAGAAGAAATCGATTGATATAGAGACTCTGTAGCTTTAAGTGCATGTGACATGTTTTATGGGATTCATGTCCCTGGGCACATGAAATGTATAACGTGCTTATGATACGTGTAATTTAAATAGGTTTACAAAAGAGTTAAAGTAAGAAACATAATTTATTTAATATCAATTACATGGAACCGGTGTCGATTAGACATATGACGTATTTATGTTTACATTCTATGGGATATTGTACCTATATCTTGGTTTAATGTCTCATATGTTATAGGTTTAAGAACACATTTTCCAATGCTACTTGGTCATTGAAAAGGCATGGGAAGCTTGAATATTTACAGCCAGCATGCTTCATGGCTGATCAACTGAGGTATATAAATTGAGGCCCGCTCTTAGTTTTTTTTATTTGTATAGCATTGCTATATTGAGGGTAAGAATAGCTTAATAACACTTTGTAATTTACTTTAATGAAGAAATATATGTTCATAATTTAGCTTTTGAATAGAAAACTTATCTGGTATTTCTTGTATTTAGACAAAAAATCAGAGCACAACACAATAAATATACAACATTTGTTAATGTGTTATTATGTGTACTGGTCACAAATGCTTTATTTGGTGGGCCTCATAATCTGAAGAAAAATTGAATATCACATTTTGCTCATGAAATTGCATGGCTAATATGTTATTCACGACAAAACAACAAATTTTCTTTTTATTTTATGATTTTACAAACATATTTTTAGGGAAACTATGGTAGAACAACAAAAGTAGTCCCGGTAGCTACTGTGAAATAAAACTATATTCCACAGTGTGGAATAACACTTTTATTTCACTGATAAAATACAGTATTTCATCGCATATCATAAAATAAAAAAGCGTATCTCCTTTGCTTATTCAGTAGTCGGCAAGTATCGCGTTTGCTTTATATTGTACTGTATAGTTCGCGCGAGCGATCTGGGTTCAGTTTGGCATATATCTTGTGACAATAATAGACTGGCGCAAGTCTGTGATGAGAGATTGATATATTTTATGGGTGTAGTTTCCTATGTATCGCGTTATAAGTTGAAGCTGAAGTGCTTGTTATTAATTAATGTTAATACGGTCAGTCAGTCGGTCGTCCAATGGCTTATATAAAAATATATATATATACATTTATTACGTATGTATTGTTGTCGTGTTACTCTTATGAGAAGGGTGAGTGTTAAGAGAAATAACATATATTCGGAGAAAGTAGGTCATAGTGGCCTAGTTTTCAGGGTATGGTCAGTGTTTGATGAGAGGAGGTTGCTGTTAAAACTTGATGAAGATCGGACATGGTAATGCTGAGATATAACAAAAACATAGTGACCTAGTTTTCAGGATATGGTGGTCAGTGCTTGATGAGTGGAAGGTGCTTTTAAAATTTGATGAACACCGGACATGGTAAATAGAGTTGAATTGCATATTAAAAAGAAGTCCTATAAAATGCTTATAAAGAAAAAACGGCGTGCGTATGAAAATAAGAAGATGAGTGAGATTGAGAATTTAAGGCATAAGAAGCCTAAAGATTTTTGGAAGTTATTTTTACGAAAAAATAAATCGGAAGAGTGAAAACATAAGTCTTGAGAGATTTTATAATTATTTTTCTCAGTTGTCAACGGAGATTTTTCAAGTAGAAAATGATGAAGCAGAATCTTTCTGCCAGCAGCATGATTTTAATGAATTTTAAGTTTGAAGAATTGGATAAAATTATAACAATTGCTGAGGTAGAATCTGTTGTTCGTTCTTTGAAGCGAAATAAGTCAATTTCTGGAGACTTTGTCATGAATGAATATTTTCTCGAATCAGTAGATATCATTTCCTCGCATCTTGTTGATTTATTTAATGCTGTACTAAACTCCGGATATTTTCCAGAAAAATGGACCGAGGGAATTATTATACCTTTAAGAAGAACGACCCTGACGACGTAAATAATTATAGAGGAATAACTATTGTTAGTTGTTTGTCCAAAATCTTTACCGGTATTTTAAATAAAAGGATAAGTAAATGGTGTGAAGATAATAATATTATATCAGACGCCCAATTTGGTTTTAGGTCGGGTCGTTCAACTATCGATGCAATTTTTGTATTACAATCTGTTATTCACAAGATATTAAATGAGAAAGGTCGATTGTATTGTGCATTTGTTGATTTGAAAAAAGCTTTTGATAGCGTTTATAGGAATGCCTTATGGCTAAAACTTTATAAAATAGGCATAAATGGAAAGCTACTTAGAATAATAAGAGACATGTACTCTAAAGACAATCTTGGGTTAAAAGTTGCAATAGTTATTCAGATTTTTTCGAATGTTCAATCAGTCTAAGGCAAGGGGAGGTAATTTCCCCGATAATTTTCTCCCTTTTCGTTGAAGATTTAGAGTTATATTTACAAAATGATATTAGTTCAGGTCTTACTATCGACGATATTACTCTTATTCTTCTACTGTTTTCAGATGATATGGTTTTAGTAGGAAAATCACCTGATGATTTGCAGCAAAATTTAGATTTATTACTAGCTTATTGTAACCAAAATTATGGTTTTTAGGAAAAGGGGCCAATTAAGACAAAATGAGTCATGGACATATAATGACAACTTCTTAGAAATAGTTAACGATTTTAATTATCTGGGAGTTATTTTTAATTATACCGGAACATTTGTTTTAAATCAAGTAAGTTTAGCAGGGAAGGGTTTAAAGGCTTTACATATATTAATTGCTAATACTAAGAAGTTTAATTTTAAACCGAAGACAATGTGTCAATTATTCGACTCCTTTGTTGGATCCATTCTGAATTATGGTTTTCTGGGGGTTTTCTAAGTCGAAAGAAATTGAAAGGATTCACTTAAAATTTGGTAAATATATTTTAAATGTTAAGACTTCTACTAGCAATGCGGGTATTTACGGGGAACTTGGGCGGTATCCATTGTATATATTGCGCTATGTTAGAATCGTTAAATATTGGTGCAAAACAGTTAACTCTGACAATATTATAATTTCTAGTATTTACAATAATTCCGTCAATAACATAGAAAATTGGCGTAATAGTTGGGCTGGGAATATTAAAAAGCTTCTAAACGAGTATGGTTTTGGCTATGTTTGGAATAATCCAAATAGTGTTCCTTTGAAAACATTTCATACTGTTTTTAAACAGCGTTTAGTCGATTGTTTTGTTCAAAAGTGGAACAGCGATGTTGTAAATAATAGAGTTTTGTCAATGTATTTACATTTTAAAGGCAATTTTGAATATGAACCATATCTCGATATTTTGCCATATAAGTTGCGAATTGTTTTATCATAACTAAGACTATCGTCGCATTCACTGCGAATTGAAACTGGGCGCTACGCACAGAACAGATTAGAAAGAAACCAACGTTATTGTACCATTTGTAATTCTACTGACATTGAAGATGAATACCATTTTGTTTTGATTTGTCCTGTATATGTTAATATAAGAAGAAAATACATTAAAAAGTACTATTATAAACGTCCAAGTGTTTTAAAATTCATAGAGCTAATGAAAACAAGTAATAAGAAAGAGTTGTTTAATTTATCTTGGTTTATAAAAAGCATTTGATTCTCGTAATGATTTTTTGTTTTTTTTAATTTAATATTTAATTTAATTTGCGTAAGCTAAAGTTCAGTGTCATTTCCACATTTTTATTCAATTATTTAATATTTCAAATTATTCAATAATACAATTTATTTGAAACTAGTGTGCAAAATTATGTTTTTGTTGTTTGTTTGTTTTGTTTATTCTGTCACGTATAAATGTTTGCATATTGTATATGATGATAAACTTGTAAAGTTTAAATCAATAAAAAATATCTGTCTGTCTGTCTTGTAATGATGAGATATAACAAAAAGTTAGTTCCCCCGCCCTAACTTAAAAAAGGTTAACGTAACGCGTATTTTAGAGAAAGTACGTCATAGTGACCTAGTTTTCAGAGTATGGTCAGTGCTTGATGAGAAGAAGGTGCTGTTAGAATTTGATGAAGATCGGACATGGTAATGCTGAGATATAACACAAAAATTTAATCTCACCCCCACCCCTTCCACGCTCAAATTTAAACAAAAATGTTAACGTAACGCATATTTTGGAGAAAGTAGGTCATAGTGACCTAGTTTTCAGGGTATGGTCAGTGCTTGATGAGAGGAAGGTGCTGTTAAAGTTTGGCATGGTAATGCTGAGATATAAAGAAAACTCAAAATGTGGACGCGCGCGTGCCCGCCCGTCGCCGCCAGCCGCCGCTCGTCCAGCTTACGCCAATATATAAGCCGATTTTTTAAAAAAAAAAACCGGCTAAAAATCGAATCTGGCGGATGTGTTAAACCTAATAGAATACCTATAAACTAGAGAACTTGTGATCTTTGCAACATGTTAGAAAATGAATTTTCGTATTACAGTGTGAATAAATGAATAAATAAATGAATGAATGGTGTATTCTGCCGACGAACTAATATGGTTAAGTTTATAGAGCTAATAAATTCAAATAATATATTCTTAAAACTCTCCATGTTTATCTATAAAGCGTTTCAGAAATGAGATGTTATATAGAAATTAAATTGTGAATAATTATGTTCTTGTATAACATGGTGACTATAGTTAACTGATATTAATATAAATATGTGTATGCATAACTATTCTTATGTTAACTTGTATTACTATACACATATTCATGAACATGTATGACCTTCTCGTCAATGCACATTAAGTGTGTACATGCATATGCTAAGTATTTCATTGTACGCTAGTATTTTGAACTTTATTATTATTATTTCAAAATACTTTCTATACAGAAACAAGTATTATAAAACCATCCCTAAAATTGAATGCTTTATGAGATATTTGTATTATAGGAAAGATATTGAGGAAATTATTGCATTTTCTAAGAACAAACTTGAACAACACAATGCCAAATGGAACTTTGTTGACATTTGAGAAATGAAATGGAGATAGAAGGTTAATTAGTAACGATCACTTTCCATAGATATACCTCTTACTATACTTCTACTATACTATTCTTTTTCAGTATCTTTCTATCATCTACCTTTTTCTCCCTATATATTTCTATTAAAACTAAACGTTTTCTTTTCAATACATTATATTTTAATTTATTGTTGAATATAATTTCATAATTATAGCTTTTGTACATTATTGTATTGAAAAGAAATAAAATGTTAAAAACAAAAAAAAGTATTTCATTGTGATTTCATACTTGTTTTCTTATAATTTTTATGTACCAATTGCACTGTTACCATGTATTACTCTGTATTTGTATCCGCATGGGCTTTATAGCCTATTGGAATTTTAAAATCCGTCCGGTCCGTGTCTCATGTATTAAACGTTACGGACGTTACCAATTAAGCTTACATCATTTTTTTTAAATACGACATTCTAAGTATCAAATACAAACATAGATATGTATGCTCATGTTCCTTCATATACTATTTAGACCTATGCAAACATTTACAAAAGGAAGTTTTCATATAATTTACACGACTCTTCCGTATTTTTTACGTTACCAAATTCAAAGAAAAATAGCAAATTATATGCAAAATTTTAACTGCTAATATATTCTTATATTAATCAAATGTAATAAATTAAACAATGTCAACTTATTTACAAAATGAATTTAACTTTAGTTACGTTACTAACAAATATAAATGCATAGCTCTTTGAGATAACATGCATTGTAATGGAAATATATCAGTTTAGGTTGTTGGTTTCTATATATTCCCGTCAGTATCGTTTTCTTCTACAGTGTCAGGCTCTTGAACATCAACTATTGTGAGTATCACCAATAGTCCAGTCAAATTCAACTAAAACTATTACTGAAAGTTATGAATACCATCGCTCAATTTCTATGTGTCAAAGGGCCATAATTCTGTAATAATTTAGGCAATCAACAATGGGTGATGTAGAGGGACATAAGGATCAGTTGTTATATGTATATGAAGTTTGGGAACAACCCATTCAAAACTGTTTGAATGCATGCAATAAAAATCGACGCGACGGGAGGCAACGACGCGGCGCGATGGTACACAAATGTGTCAAACTCCATCACTGTTAAATCGTCAAACGTACCACGAACCGAAGGCTGACTGAGGTGTTGCATTACCTTCACTCACATACACAGTATAGTCAGTAGGTCGCTGTGTAGCTGACGCAATGGAGCAATTTGGCTTTGTCAGTTCTAACTGAATTACCATCATCTGTTGCAAGTGACCATGGTATTGAGCCTAAAGGATATGGTAGCGTCAACTTAAAGCTACACAGTCCCTATTTTAACTGGTATTAACTCATGAATACGAATGAGTCAGGTGTGACGTACTTTCAAATCGACGAACACCCCAAAAGTCGGTATATAAGAAGAAATCGATGCGTAAAATTTCACATTTTTATTTAGCCTTCGTACAGGTAACATCGATAAATATACGGCTTCATAATATGTGATAAAAAAATAGTTGCCCGGAACGGGATTTGAACCATCGCCTTGCACTTTTAAGTTTTGAAGGATGTACGCTGAACCACTAGAACACGGCTATTTATGGGTGTGTTGTAGCATTTTTAACTCTAAATATGCATTATGTAATAACTAGCGTGCACACACAAACTCATCAAGCGCTAAATAACAAGTCGAGTTATGGTTGTTTTGAGGCAAAGTATTAGTTTCATATTGATAACATACAGTATAACACCAGGCAAGGTTAATTTACACGTGCGACAAGATGATCTATATATTTATTGATCCATCTTGAATTGTGTTCAAAAATAAGTTATTTTACTTCATAATAAATGGTAGTCCGTATACTATTTTCTCAAGTAGCGTTATAGTTCAGTGGATAGAGCACCGGACTTGAAAACAGAAGGTCGTTTGTTCGAGACTTACTTGTTTTCTTTAGAAATTACTGTTACCTGTGTTTAGGTACGATGTGCACTGGTCGATGTCTATACAGTAAACGATTTCCTGCGCGCGCGTGTGTACGTGTGCGTGCGCGTGCGCGTGTGCGTGTGTGTATGTATGTGTGTGGTTCTTAGGTAAGTAAGTAAAATAGTTTGTTTACCCTCGCCATTGGCAACTAGGCATTTTGGCGAGCTTTTCAATAGAAGATTACGTCCAGTGTTGGTCGAATGTCGATTCATCAATCAGATCCAATGGAAACTAGAACTGTCGCCGGAGGCGGACAAATAACCCCCGCTGGAAAAGTCCGGACAAGAATTTTCTATTTGACTACCAAGTATGAAATGCATTAAAAATACAAAGAGCCATAACAAAGTGGAAAATTATTGAACCGGAACGTCATGACAGTATGCACACAGTATGCACATCCCCACTTGATATTAATACGTTCTAGCTTTTCCTAGCTAGGTTCTCTGAATTCTAACAAGGAGTTTTAGAGAAATAGCCCGGACAAAAACTTTGTATACAAAGAGTCATAACTCAGTGGAAAATCTGGAACCGGAACGTCATTACAGTATGCGCATGTCCACTCGATATTGATACTTCCTAGCAAGTTTCATGAAGTTCTAAGAAGGAGTTATTGAGAAATAGCCCGAGCAAGAATTGCGTCTACGGACGGACGGACGGACGGACAAACAGACGGACAAGGTGATCCCAGTATACTCCCCCACACTTTGCTGGGTGTGGGGTAAAATTACAAGATACAGAAGAAGAGTTGAGTTATGGCAGGTGGGTGAAAAATTCCATCGTTGATTTCAATCGTGAACGCCCGGCCAATCCCGTCATTCCTCGGGATCCCGCTGCAAAGCAGTGTACGAGATGTTGCGAATGTGCAGAATCCGACTGCCGGCTCGAAATCAAGTAAACGGAGCTTGTAAATGTGTACGCAATAAAGTGTGTTCTGCTTTTATCCGCTAGTAAATCAGTTTGTTCTTTGTGTAAGTTTATCGAGTACTTCAGTTGATGAACATGTTTACAAATTGGATGTCTTTGTCGAATGGGATCGGGTAGTGTAGTGCATGTAGTTAACAAGTCAGTTAACAAGTCATTGGCAAACTCAGCCTGATGACGAAATATAACATCAGTAACAGCTCTGTGTTCTGCCGTGCTGAAATACCGCAAGATCGTATAACCCGCAGTCATTTTATATCAACTCGGAATGGGTTTATGAAACCAATGATAGATTTGATGGCTCCTCTTTGTTTAGGGTGGATGCCGTTCTTTGTGCGAAAAAATAACTTCCGACGCCATATTTGCCATCTGCAGTGTGGTCTATGCTAGCTTTGCTCTATAGTGACGTGTAATGCACCAACGGTAGTACTGGTATGCTGCATAATTTCTACTGAATCCTGTGATGATACCCTGGAAATTTGCATGTTGATTGATAATTTCTGAATAGTTATGTGGATTGTGGACGAAGGACAATGTCATTTTCGTTTGTGTCTGTCTCTGATAAGAGTTAGTAATATTAGTAGTGTGACCAAAGACAAGTAACCAGAATAAGGCAAGACTAACATTACATTGGATGGTGACACTATGGTTATTTTTTGGGGGTTGTGTCAAAGCAGGATACATTGAAACAAAGGGAATATTCCATAACTAGGCACACATTCAATAACCGATAAGCCCCCAGTAGTTTAATGTGCAATTCCTATTTTCCTGAATTATGAACCGTTTTAAAACATTTATTATTCATATCATATTAGTTTTTTATTTATACTAATGAATAAGATTACATTTTTTAAATAGTCAGAGTTAAAAGTAAAATGCAAGCACTTATTTCTGGAAACATCCAATATTACATATAACTTTAAATGGTAACGTAAATTTCATGTTTATTTTACATATCGTACCACATATATACATAATTTATTTATTTATTCATATACATATTCATTTCATGACTTACATTTTATTATTAAAATAGTCAATGTTTAAGTAAAGAAGTAGAGCCTTTATTTCTGGAAACATCCAATATGAAATAATTTAAATGATTACGTTACCGGATATAAACACGAAAGTTACGTTAATTAGTGTCTTTCGGAAATTTGTTTTACTGCATTTGATTTTGATTTTTAACAGGTTTGATAAAATATACATTTTGTTGCATGTAAACAATATTTGTGTATTATATTTTCAAAACACGATAACGGTAATGCATTTCGAATGGAGGTGACGGCCTTATGCTCTCATGACAAACATAGTTCATTATGTAGAAAAATGCCATACCCTTTCTCCTTCCACATTCTCCCCAGGGTGGGGGTGGCATATGTTGGTAACTTACGGTCTAGTTAATTTTCAGTGAATTTTTTTTAACGAAGAGGGTGTAACATAAAATACAGTATATTTTCATATTTCATTATGTTGAAAAGGATGTCTAAATTAAACAATTCATAAATAACATAAATATAGGTTTTATTTGTTGTTCATATGTACATCGTTTACTCATATTCAACTTTACTGAACGTGTTTTTGGAATTGTTATGGTAATGTAATTGTCACGTACGTTATACACAAACGCCACAAACGCTCAGATGGCAAACACGTCTCACATTGAAGCTTGTGTGGAAAATCGTACCCTTTACAATTCCCCCGGGGGTGTGGGGGTGGGGTGGGGTGTCTATAGCCAGCTCAATGTCTATGCAAAACCTGCAAAATCGCTATATAGAAACGTTGGACCCCCTGGACGCAGTCATTATTGACCCCGTGGAGTTTGCACTCGGTAATAACAATTGTCGAAATATGTTCAGTGGTTCTTGAGAAGTAAACGTGTTAAGGTTTATAAATTGTATGTCAGCGTAGTCCATCTTGGGTGTGATCTTTACCTAATTTTAACAAATTCAAAAACTATTGACCTAAGAATCATCCACGTAAAGTTTGGTTTTAATTTACCATGCGCTTTGTTTTTTAAAAAAGTTTTTTTTTTGAAAAAAGTGGCTTACGACGGAAGAAGAGTTATCCCAATAGATCACATTGAGCATCCGGCTCAGTTGATCTAAAAAGGAGCTCTGGCGAAACCTTCCGATTGATCGTTGTGTTTCAAGAATTCTTCGAAAACACTATTTCATCGATAAATGGAAGAAAGTGTTTTGGGTTTAAAACAGTTGTATACTCAGGTGACTTACCTAACAGCACTCACGGATACGGTTCCAGAGAAGGCAGTCAGATCCATATTACACCTGCTTCTCACAAGTTTATCTGTCTCAGTTTCAATATTTGCTAATTTCTGGAGACGCACATCAAACTCCGTTCCCTGGAAAAATAATAAACATAAGGTTTGTAGTAAGTTTTACCCTTTTCTGTCAATTCTAAAAAAGAAATGTAAAAATCCTGGTGGCATGGAGAAAATTTGTTAAGACTTTTGGATATTTGGCTTTCGGTGGCAATTTTGAAAGTCTGATTGACCTACTTTATTTTTGTAAAGTTGTCTTTATTACAGAAGCACCCTTATACAATGGAATCAAAATTGGTTCAGTAATTTCAGAGAAAGATCAGAAAAGTATTTTCCTTATATACATGTTAAATATGTCCATGCCAACCAAGCAACACTTAGCGGTTGTATTTTGACCCCGGTGAGACGAAAAATACAAAATTGAGTTTTATACTTCGAGATCAATCCTAAAATAGAATTATCAAAATATATGGCGCGTTTTTGGAGATTTTAAGGTTTGGGCTCCTTCTAGTAATGGCGAACAGCGACCATTTTGAAAGTTCAACTGACCGACTGTTTTCCTTAAGGTACGCCTTATTACAGAAACATTCATATAACATTTGAGAAAAATTGGTTTAGCGGTTTCAAAGAAAATGTTGCTACCGCTTTCGTCCGTGCCGACAAAAAGCTGACGACGCGAAACTGGCCAAAGGTCAGTAGAGATAACAAGAGCTGTAGGAGATTAAATACACCCAAGATATGTGCAAGAATATAGAAAAATGACAATATAATTGAATTTTTAGTGTATTTGACCTTTTGACCCCACAGAGTGACCCTGGGTCCATCAATATCATGTTTAATTTGAGACATAATTACAAACTAGAAATGTGTTATGAATTCGCCAAAAAAAATATGGACCGTTTCAAAAGTTATTGAGCGGAAAAGGGGTCATAACTTCTTCAGAAATTGACCGATGTAGACCTAAATGGAACTTGGCCTAAATTTTATAATTAACATGTCGCCAGTTGTCATTCATTTATCCATTTCAACCAATCAAACCAGAAAGAAACCTCCGACAAACAACAGCACGTGTAAAAAGCACGTGCAACTATGCTATATAAACTATTGTCAATATACTCCGACATCAACAATAGGGCGGAGATATCCAAGTACTGGCGACATGTCAATTACACAGCTACACGCCAAATATTATTTACAAACATGGACCCTTTCAAAAGTTATTGAGCGGAAACCAATTTGCTGCAAAAAATTAAGTCAACGAGAGGCCACAACTCCTGCATAAAATGAGCAACGTTGACTGAAATCGAACTTGACCTGTATTTTATAATTACACAGCCACACACCAAATATTAATTACAAACATGGACCCTTTCAA
Source organism: Cyrtodaria siliqua (assembly GCA_037043455.1). Taxonomy (NCBI): domain Eukaryota; kingdom Metazoa; phylum Mollusca; class Bivalvia; order Adapedonta; family Hiatellidae; genus Cyrtodaria; species Cyrtodaria siliqua. The sequence goes on along the minus strand of JAWPHD010008373.1, from coordinate 18,640 downwards.
AAGTTATTGAGCGGAAACCAATTTGTTGCAGAAAATTAAGTCCAATGGGGCCACAACTACTGCATAAAATGAGCAACGTTGACCGAAATCAAACTGGACCTGTATTTTATAATTACAAAATGACACACCAAATATGAATTCAAAACATGGATCGTTTCAAAAGTTATTGAGCGGAAACCAATTTGTTGCAGAAAATTAAGTCAAAAAGGGGCCCCAACTACTGCATAAAATGAGCAACGTTGACCGAAATCGAACTTGACCTGTATTTTATAATTACAAAATGACACACCAAATATGAATTCAAAACATGGATCGTTTCAAAAGTTATTGAGTGGAAACCAATTTGTTGCAGAAAATAAGTCGAAAAGGCCCAACTCCTGCATAAAATGAGCAACGTTGACCGAAATCCAACTTGACCTGTATTTTATAATTACACAGCTACACACCAAATATTAATTACAAACATGGACCATTTCAAAAGTTATTGAGCGGAAACCAATTCGGATGGGACGGACTGAAGGGATGAGGGCATAAAAACAAAAATGACCGCAAATCCTCTCGCAAATTATGTCGGTGTCCTTGACCTTTGATCTACAGACCTCAAAATTCAACGGGCTTTGTCCTCTTACTACAGGCAGTTCACCTTTGAAGCTTCATGAGATTTACGTCAAGTGAGAAAGGAGCTATGGAGCGGACAAGGTTTTTCAGGCCTACTGACCTCAAAATCACCAGACGTTGTCCTCTTACCACAGGCAGTTAACCTCTAAAGTTTCATAAGCGTTGCTTCATGGGGAAAGGCGTTATGGTGCGGACAATGTTTTTTATTATCGGATCCCGGTGACCTTGACCTTTAACCAACTGACCTCAAAATCAACAGGAGTCTTTCCCTGACCACAGGCAGTTCAGCTATAAAGCTTCATGCGATTTGCTTTAGGGGGAGAGGAGTTCTGGTGCGGACAATGTTTTTCATTATCGGGACCCGGTGACCTTGACCTTTGAACTACTGACCTCAAAATCAAAGGAATCATTATCTTATCACAGGCAGTTCACCTATGAAATTTTATGAGATTTGCTTCAGGGAGAGAGGAGTTATGGAGAGGACAATGTTTTTGCCCGGTGACCTTGACCTTTGACCTACTAATTTCAAAATCAACAGACTTCATCCTCTAATCACAGGCAGCCCACCCATGAAGTTTTATGGGATTTGATGTAGGAGGAGAGGAGTTATGGAGCAGACAATGTTGCATCTACAGACAGACGGACGGACGGGTGGACGGACAGACAGACGGACGGACGGGGTGGATCCAATGTATCCCAAAATATTTGTTTGCAGTGGTATAAAAATAAAACAATGAATCTGAATTGAGAATGTAAATAAGAATGTATATATAGTAGTCAATCAGATAATATAGTTTTACAAAATATTGCTAGTTTCAATAATATCGATTTATCCTCTATGTTCATGAGGGATTTAAAATTAACTGTGTTAGGGTGCTTATAATAAAAATATCCTAAATACGTTTTTCTATCTTCAATAAAATATGTACACTGAAAAAGATAATGAAATTCATCGTCAAGTACATTTTCATTACAGAGATTACACGTACGCAAATTTCTTTCAATAATAAATAATCGACCTTTCTCAATAGGCATGTTGTGGTTCGTACATCTAAATTCACATAGGGTTTTAGCTAAATATATTGGTAAAATATGAAAATGTTTTTCAAAACATGATTTTCATGTTTATAAATGCGATAGTTAAGACATGTACTAAATGCTTGTACGTTGCTAATCCAACTTTGAAGAAACTGATCTTTAAGTTTAGAGCAAACACTCTTTTTAAACGTATTTGGACATGGAACCGTTTGCTCTAACCAATAATTAGTCAGTCCCAGATCATTTAAATAGCTGTGTACATATTTAATCCAAGGCAACTTAACATTTTCATTCATTTATAACGAATATGAATTGAATTGAATGTTGTTTAACGGCTCATCAACACAGTATAGGTTATTTAGAGCCGCCCCAGAGAGAGGGGAAGGATACATAGGAATCCGGGAACCTGCCCTACTCTTATTATCGAATAGTTTCCTATGGTTCATTAACGTGCTCGGAGGATAGACCGATACACGGGACCGCCCGGTTTACGTCCCCATCCGACGGACGAGGCTAAGGTAAAGTGTCTTGCCCAAGAACACACCGACGGAACATAACGAATATGAAGTTTTATATAATAAACTACTTATCCTTCGCTTTTGGCATTGAAACGTTTGCTCCAATAACTTAAAACTCTACATTTGATCTATACTGACACAGGAATAATTCCAAGCTCACCATAAATCATACAGTTTGGCGTGCTTTGTTTCAAATTAAGGATACATTTACAAAATTTCAATTGAAATTGATCAACAATAGAAACATTTTCGATACCCCATACCTCGGACCCATATAAAAAATAGGTACAATCATAGTGTTAAACAAATGTAACTGCAAATCTATGGGCAGTAGTAATTTTCTTGCTTTTTTAATAAGTGAAAACATTGCTTTCCTAGCCTGATCTACTGCCTTTTCCTGGTTTTAGAAAAGTTACCCTTGAAAGAAAATTGAAGACCTAAATTAAAAAAGAAAATTCATCAACAATTTCAAGTACATTAATTTCATAATGAAACTCGGGTATATTTCTTAACCCTCTTACTTTTCCAAAATTCAATTTTGGTTTTGCAGCATTCACTTATAATCCCCATGTGTTACAGTAAACAGACATTGCATCTAAATCTAATTGCAAATATTGGGCGCTTTCGGCCAAGACAATAGTATCGTCAGCATATACAAGCAAAAATAACCTAAAGAAACCCTCAGTATCATCATTATTAAAGACTTCACCGTCATTATTTGAAAACAATTTGAATCTTTTAAATTTCTCGGACATGAATTTATTGAGATCATTAAGTACAAGAGCTGTCGGAGAACAGCGCAGTTCGACTATTCGATTTTTCAGAGAATAACAAATTATGTATCAGAAAACAACGCTAAAACTAATGTTGGGGTGGTGTTGGTGGGCAGGGCGGTTATAAAACTCGGGTGATATAAAATTATTGTTAGAAATCTCACACAAATTATAGTAAAATTTGTAGCAGGGTGTGAAATCTTATTTTTTAATTTTATCAGTTTTAATCCAAAATTAGTCATTTTAAAGAAATTTGTGGTCGAAAGGCAACTCGGAGAGGGAGGGGATGAGAATATAGCATTTTTTTATTGTGGCCTTCTATCATTTTTTTTTCATCTGTGTATCTGAATATCACAGTTTAAGACTAATAACACACACAGAAATATTTACTTTTTGTTTTTAAATTGGTACCCTCCCTCCCCTCACCGAACCCAATCCAAATAAATAGATGATTAATAAGAAACTCCTCCCACCACCAGCCAAACCCCTAAACAAAACTAAATACAAAGGAATAATTACATTTTCCCATTCCCCTCCCCTTGACCTCCATGTGTGTGTGTGGTGGGGGTGTGGGGGGGGGGGCCCATAAACCAATAAACCAATGGGGGGATTGGGGCAGGCAGGCGGCGCATCATTGATATAGGTGTATATTTGATAAAACAAAACAACACAGACATATGAAAAAACAAACAAAAAACATTCGGGTGGATGTGATGATGGGGTGGTGGGATGGTTGGGGGGCGAAACTGGACCGTTGATCCTGGACCGTTGTGGTCGCGCCGTCATAAGACCCAGGAATCACCCCCAACGCGTCCACCGGATCAGCACCATGTTAGTCCTATTATATATCTATTAATTACCGGGAAAAACAAAATATAACCTTAAAAATAATATTTGAGGTAAGATACACATTGTATTTTTAGAGGATATTTGTTGTTTTGGAGTTAATAACAGATTTGATTTGATGATAAGCAGTGAAAAGGTGGATTTTAGCAATGAAATAAACGTGTTATTTCATACGAGTAAAATATCGAGTTTTATTTTTTCACTGCCGGAACTACTTTTAAATGTACAACAAACACAGATGCACAGTAAAATGGTTCACAAGATATTCCTACGCAAATGTAAACATGTCAAAACACTGCGAATTGTACATTCTATTCAAACAATGATTTGAAATCGATTTTAAAATTTAAAAGGAAATGATTGCCAACATAAATATATTGAACAATTTGTTCTATTTGGGTATAAATAAAATACCTTTGCACTTTTTTCTGTAGTCGGAGCAAAATATTTGTAAAGCGGCTTAGTTTTGAAATTTCCTTTTGTTGTTCTACCGTAGTTTCCCTAAAACATTGTTTGTAAAATCATAAAATAGAAAGAAAATTTGTTGTTTTGTCGTGAATAACATATTTGATTTCATCTCGAAGTGAGAAAACTTTTATATTTTCTCACTTCTCGATGAAATAAAATATATTATTCACTCCAAAACATCAAATATCCTCTATAACTTATTTCATCGAGAAGTGTGAAAACTTTATATTTTCACACATGCGAAACATGAGTGAAAATATCTGAAAATCACAATTTTTATCTATGCTTCTGTGTTGATAGGGTTTTCAAAAATAATGACGTTTTGAGTCTGAGTCTGATACTTGTGCTCAAAAGTTTGATGAATATAGGTCCTGGTTTTCTATCAGAAAATGCAGTAAAATTACACTAAATAAACGAAGTTATTCAGTTTATATCTTCTTTTCAAATTTTGTGTCCAGGATGAAAGAACTGAAATCTGTGTTTCTTAACAGGATCTAAAATGTTAGTTAGATTATATGGTAGTGCTAATTGTAGCAGTTTTAATTTGAAGATATTGCTTTGGATTTCGAAATGGCTACAGTCTAGTAAGTAGTGCTCCGTGGTAAACTGAACTAGGCAGTTGGGACAATCCTGATGATGATTTCTAAGGTTTAAAGTCCCTCTACCATATGAGCCCCCGGGAAGAATCCCCCGTTGGCTCGGCATTATGTCTGGACTATTGCGCGAGTGATTGTGTGTAGTGCTATGTATCTATCTACAGTCTACTTGAAGCAGATATAGTGCTGCCACACTGGAATACCACGCCGTAGTACGTGATAACCCACCCAGACACATTATTCTGACACCGGGTTTACCAGACGGTTTTTGACCAGACGTAGTACTACCCAATATTTGCTTGTCAGGCATGGGTTACAAGTAACTACTCCATTTTTAAAGTCTTTGGTATGACGCGGTCAGAGGACTCGAACCCACGACCTCCCGAATGCAAGGCAGACACTATAACCACTACACCACAATGCTTCGGTAAGGGCAATCCTTATGAAGATTATTAATTATATGTCCACCTACACTAGCCGGTAGTAGATCGTAGCCCATTTTCTGTCCAATAATCGCTTTATCTATAAGCCCATTACGTGGTCCGAGTATTAACCACCCAATCCCTTCTCTAAGAAACGATAACGGGGTCGGCTGGGGTATGAAATAAAACCTTAATTTTGGCTTAACATTTTTTCATATTATAAAATTAAAACATTTTAGTAGGTAATTTTAAACCGGTTATCGTAATTTATCAGTAAAAAATGATTTTAAACGTGTTTTATTGTCGAAATATTCTATATAAAATCCTGCTAATGCAAACTTTCCCATCGCTTAACGGAATTAATGTGGGACCACGTAAAGCTATTGGTGGAAAATAATTCATGATTTTTAAAATTTGTTTTAACTTGCTGACCTGATTGTAAAAGTATTGATTCACTTTCAGGTTTATTGTTTTCCGGATTTGAGAATAAATTTGAGTATGTCCTAAAGGAATGGGTTTGTTAACGGAAGTGGTGTCCAAGCCAGATTTAAAGGCTTGGTCGGCTTTCCCATTACCGAATATACCAACATGAGCCGGGCACCACTCCAGGTTGACAGAAAGTTTTAGAAGATAGCAGTCATTTATTTTGTATAGACTATTTGACAGAAGGTCAGGGCGAGTTCTGCCATGAGACCTGAAAGCGAGTCTGAGGAAATAACTGAGAATGGGGGCTTGTATTTAATAATATATTTAAGGACACTGTCAATAGCAACTACCTATGGACAATAGACGGCGGACCTAACGAATGAATATCGGACCTACTGTGAGACCGTTCTACGTATGGACATTAGACGACGGAGCTAACGACTGAATATCGGACCTACTGTGAGAACGTGTGTGTGACCTATGGACATTAGACGGCGTAGCAGGCGACTGAATAGTGGACCTACTGTGCTATGGACAATAGACGTGTGACCTATGGACAACAGGCGGCGGAGCTAGTGACTGAATATCGGACCTACCATGGAACTACTGTGCTACGGACAATAGACGGCGAAGCCAACGACTAAATATCGGACCTACTGTGGAAAAGGGGGACCTATGGACAATAGCGACTGAATATTGGACCTACTGTGGGAAACGTGTGACATGGACAATATACGGCGGAGCCAGCGACTAAATATCGGACCTGCCGTGGGAACGTTCTACCTATGGAAATAGATGGAGTTAGCAAACTAGTATTTATCGGACCTACTGTGAGTACGTGTGACCTTTGGACAATAAACGGCGGAACTAGCGACTGAATATCGGACCTATGAATTATAACGAACAATAAAATATCAAATCAAGATAATAGGCAAAACACCAAATGTCTCGGACATGGTATGGACATGGTATGGATGGTATGGACATGGTATGGACATGGTCACATCTGTTTACTAGTTAGTTTAGGAGATTCAGAATGTCGAATCTGTTATTAACAGGTGAAATGCGCTTTTAGCGACGTCGGACTTGTTTAAATAGTCCGTATATGACTTACGGTGCTTACGAATACAGGCACACTCAAAATAGATGCGATTAGTATGTACAGCGTTTGTTGAAAATACGATGCACTTACGATAGGTGGAACAGAACCAACTAAACACTCTCCAGCAGTAAATGTAAAGATTTGATTGATGGCCGTGACATTCTGGAAATCGCATTCGCCATCGATATATATCTTTCCGCCAACAACAGCATTGGTTACCGCAAATGTATATTCTGGACCAAGAGCACAGGTAAAGATCACTGTAATATACAAAACACCATGGGTATATAAGGAAAAGGTCACTGGAATATACAAAATACCATGGGTATACTTTAAACACACGCTGATGCTGGTTCAGTGGCATGAACAAGTCGGCATACTAGAAGGTATCGGACTGGTATACTTGGTTTCGCTTCCGGGGTCATAACTTTCGAAAGCAGTGCTTTAACAAATATTCCCAATATGGAGATGGAGCGCAGGATAAAAGGAAAATAAGTGGCAGAATGACATTGTTTTTGTACTAATTACGAGATCTCGACTTTCGAGGCATTGTCTGTTTATTGGGTACAGTTTTTAAGTTTTGTCTGAGTTGTTCGTATGAAAGCGAATGAATGTTTGACGTTTCATTTAATTCTTAAAGGGCATCTCGAGATATATTGAAAAGATTATTGAGATCCTTTTTTTTTTCTAACTATAAAAAGGGTCATAGTTTTGTTAAAATAAAAGCACGAGTTATATAACCCGACTCTATGGTGTTGTCTAATGCCGAATACTTATGTTAAGTTTCAATCCATTATGTAGTTTCCGAGATATTTTCTAAGTATAAAGGGGGCCATACTTTTGTAAAACTAACAGCACGAGTTATAGAATCTGGCTCTATGATGTTGTCTAATGATGCCGAATACATATGTGAAGTTTCAATCCATTATGTAAAGTAGTTTCGGAGAGACAAGTTTACATACACAACTTTAACCGGTGTCACGTGAGATCCACACGCGTGGACAAAAAGTCCACGCGTGTGGATCTCACGTGGGGTTCATGAGATTCACACGTGAGATTAACACGCTTTTCAAGTATGTGTCATTTAATGATATATGGAGTATATATAATATGTGAATCATATGTTTTTGGTATATTTCAGTTATATGTTGAACTTTTTGATAAAATAATATAACAATAAAGCCCACTGTGACGGTGATAATATTGGTAGAATGTTGCTAATCCTTAACGCATATCTTCTATGTGTGTGTGTATGTAATAAAAATGCTTAGCAAAGTAATTATGGTCTAGAATGCCACATGTGATTGTTTTTATTTCAAAGTGGCAATTTATTTTTAAAATATAATAATGTTTTGTGGGATGTTTTGCATCTTATAATAGCTGCATTATTATAATAATAATATAATATAACGAAAATAGGATGTGGCTGATTAGAAATCAGTCTTAAAAGGGTAAAATGATAAATAGATACACTAAACAAGAGGTCAATGACCTTGAAGCTCTACTGATTGATTTTGATTTCAGGAAGTAGTCGCTACAGACTTGTTTTTAGCCATGACGGCCATCTTGAATTTTCGGCCGACCTGAAATTTTGCTAGGATCAATTAGACACCAAGAGCAATTACATTCCTGTGAAGTTTCATGAAAATCCGTCAAGTAGTTTCAGAGGAGTAGTCGCTATAAGTTTTCATTATATATCTCTATGTAAACAAAGATGGCCGCTGACAGCCATGTTTAACATCGAATCAAAACGATTTTTGACAAGGACCAACATCATGTCATGCTGATCATTTTAGAAAAAGTGCCATATCAATATCACTTATAGTTTTCAAGAAGTAGTCGCTACACACTTGTATTTTGAAAATCTATTTTTGGCCATGGCGGCCATCTTGAATTTCCAGCTGACCTGAAATTTTGCTAGGATCAATAAGACATCAAGAGCAACATTAATGTGAAATTTCATGAAAATCCGTTCAGTAGTTTCAGAGGAGTAATCGCTACAAGTTTTCATTATATAACTCTATGTAAACAAAGATGGCCACTGGCAGCCATGTTTACCGTCGAATCAAAATAATGTTCGACTCGGATAACCATCATGTCATGTTGATCATTTTAGAAAAAGTCCCATATCAATATCACTTATAGTTTTAAAGAAGTAGTCGCTACAAACTTATTTTTTAAAAATCTATTTTTAGCCATGGTGGCCATCTTGAATTTCCGGCCGACCTGAAATTTTGCTAAGATCAATTAGACATCAAGAGCAACATTCGTGTGAAGTTTCATAAAAATCCGTCAAGCAGTTTCAGAGGAGTAGTCGCTACAAGTTATCATTATATAACTCTTATGTAAACATACATGGCCACTGGCAGCCATGTTTAACGTCGAATCAAAATAATGTTCGACTTGAATAACCATCATGTCATGCTGATCATTTTAGAAAAAGTCCCATATCAATATCACTTATAGTTTTCAAGAAGTAGTCGCTACAAACTTGTATTTTGAAAATCTATTTTTAGCCATGGCGGCCATCTTGAATTTCCGGCCAACCTGAAATTTTGCAAGGATCAATTAGACATCAAGAGCAACATTCGTGTGAAGTTTCATGAAAATCCGTCAAGTATTTTCAGAGGAGTAGTCGCTACAAGTTATCATTATATAACTCTATGTAAACAAAGATGGCCACTGGCAGCCATGTTTAACGTCGAATCAAAATAATGTTCGACTCGGATAACCATCATGTCATGCTGATAATTTTAGAATAAGTCCCATATCAATATCTCTTATAGTTTTCAAGAAGTAGTCGCTACAAACTTATTTTTTAAAAATCTATTTTTAGCCGTGGCGGCCATCTTGAATTTCCGGCCAACCTGAAATTTTGCTAGGATCAATAAGACATCAAGAGCAACATTCCTGTGAAGTTTCATGAAAATCCGTCAAGTTGTTTCAGAGGAGTAGTCGCTACAAGTTTTCATTATATAACTCTATGTAAACAAAGATGGCCGCTGGCAGCCATGTTTAACGTCGAATCAAAAAGATTTTCGACAAGGACCAACATCATGTCATGCTGATCATTTTAGAAAAAGTCCCATATCAATATCTCTTATAGTTTTCAAGAAGTAGTCGCTACAAACTTATTTTTTTAAAAATCTATTTTTAGCCGTGGTGGCCATCTTGAATTTCCGGCCGACCTGAAATTTTGCTAGGATTAATTAGACATCAAGAGCAACATTCCTGTGAAGTTTCATGAAAATCCGTCAAGTAGTTTCAGAGGAGTAGTCGCTACAAGTTTTCATTATATAACTCTATGTAAACAAAGATGGCCGCTGGCAGCCATGTTTAACGTCGAATCAAAACGATTTTCAACAAGGACCAACATCATGTCATGCTGATCATTTTAGAAAAAGTCCCATAGCAATATCCCTTAGAGTTTTCAAGAAGTAGTCGCTACAAACTTGTTTTTTAAAAACCTATTTTTAGATTTGGCGGCCATCTTGGATTTCACATCTACATGAATTTTTGCTAGGATCAACTAGACTTCATGGGCAACATTTCTGTAAAGTTTCATGAAAATCTATTCAGTAGTTTCAGAGGAGTAGTCGCTACAAAAAAAAAGTTAACGGACGGACGGACAGACGGACGGACGGACGGACGACGGACGCCGCACCACGGCATAAGCTCTGCTGATCTCTGATCAGTAGAGCTAAAAAATCAATAATTCAATACAATTGACTGATTTCTTTTCATTTATAGGATACATATATAAAACATATATTACAGCAGGTGCGGATCCATGATTTCAGCTTAGCAGGGTGGAGCGCAATGTTGGGAGTGAGGTGGATGGGGTGTGAGTGGGAAGAATTGATTTTTAAGTGTGCTTTTCGCAGTTTATTGGATCGCAGCTGCTTTCGTCTCATGTTTACACTTTGAATAGGCACCATCCTCCTAAATCCGCGCCTGAGCAAGAACATCATATTTATAAAATACAAAACGCATGCACATGCGCAAATGACGGGGAAAACCAGATTGTTTGTGTATATATAGTTTATATTATGTTTTATAATCGGCTTTTTACTTGATTTTGGACTTTATACTAGGGAATTTGGTGTTACAACTTTATATTGAGTGATGAAATAATGACTAAATAAGGTAATTGAACGGCTCAACAAAACAATATAGATTATTTAGAGCCGCCCCAGAGAGAGTGTCAAGTGATATTATAACATACTGAGTGGTGAAATTGTATGTATTTGATTGATTTGCCCAAGGATCTTTTCAGATTGATTGCAACAGTGTATATGTACATTTTTTTCAGTTTATGGAGGATGACCTCCAACCTCCATACACTTATGACGAGCCAAATAAAGTTTCTTTATTTCTACCCAAATCTATGTTCAGTAGAGTTCGTGAAATTCTAAAACTAGAAAAAAAAAGTAAAGAAACTCTAGAAGTTCGTAAGAAGAGTTTTAGGCTAGGTTTCCAGTCTGCAAGCAAAATGATACATATAAATACTTTTTAGCAGTGAGCTTAGCTCTGTGCTCAACTTAACTTTATAATGCTACCCCGCTGGAATACCCCACCGTTAAATGATACCACAAACAGTCACATACTGACAATGGCCCGACTTGTCCCAGCACTACGCTTTATATGCTGAGCCTCAAGTAAGGGAGTACCATTGTTATACAGTCTTTGGAATGGCCCAGCCGGGGACTGAACACACTATAGTCCAAAGTAGACCCAACTCCACGGTTTTGCATGTAACACTAACAGTTTGTTTGTATGGTGTTTTACGTGATTTTCAACACATATAAGGTTATACATTATATGACGGTCGCCCGTTTGTGGTGGGTGCAGACAACCCACTTTTCCTGGGTAGGACAAGTATTGTACACCTCCCGCCATCCGTAAGAATCGACACTTTCTCACTTACAAGTCGGACTCCCAGTGGGATTCAAACTCGCAGCAGTGAGAGGCAAGAAGGTTTACAACGCAACGACGTTAACCCCTTGGCCACGTAGGTAAGTATTAATTATCCAGTAGAAGACAAGTTGCTTCTTTACACACACATTGTGGATAGAATAAAGCTTACTCTACCCAAATCCATGTTCAGTAGACTCACTAAACATAACATAAAATTATATATAATAAGTGTCAATGTAATAAGGCTAAAGACATGTTTTCTTTGCAAAACAACATTTCATCCGTCCATATATTATGCGTATGTCCCGGTCGGTTATTAAACACACGACATCCAGCATGCTTCAAAAATGAACTAATCTAGGTTCAATATACATAGTTAACCTAAACTAAAATCTCAATCCACGGGCTAAAAGTGCTTTATAAGTATAAATTATCCATATAATGTTGCATAGTTACACTAATATAGTGGGCCGAAAAAATGTAACTACCGAATACACACTAAACATACCAGAAAAGCATATAATTATAATAATTACCAATGCAATTTACATATAAACCTGTTTTCCTTACAAATGGACTCTAAATCCGGCCAAATATATCTGTGTGCGGTATGAATTTTAAGATTCAACTTTATTAACGGCTTAATGGGATACCACAGTCATTTGCGTAACATTAATTATAGACACAGCGGGTCCATACCATAAATCACGCAACTGAACATAGTATCCCATTAGGCTATTACGTAATGACATTACTTACGTAATGACATTACGAGTCAACACATTTGCATATTGAAATCCATATCGCACTTATATTTAACCGGATTTAGAGTCCTTGATTCAAGTTGTAAATGCAATAATAAATCCGAGTAGGACGGAGGAAGGGTGGAAAATTACCACTTTTTTGCGAGCATAAAATGTCTATATTTCTGACAAATATCGTTTATACGAACACCATTTTGGTTCAAAAATGAAAAAATATTCGGGAACCAACATTCAGTACGGGAGTCATCTTCTCCCAATATTTCCACTACTCGGGACTTCGCACCCCGTATTAGGAGTACGTTTAAAGCAGGCCACGCTACGCCCCTGACACTGGCACGTTACTTTAGTCGACTGCGGGTAATGAACGGATTTAGCTGACAATCCTCTGTCAAGACTTAAGGATGAGATTCTTGATATTTTCTGTACGTTTACACCTGTAAATTCAATAAAGTGTAATTTCAATCTCTCTGAGGTTGTTCTAAATAACCTATAATATGTTGATGAGCCGTAAACAAAATTCAGTTCAATTAAGTTTCCTTATTTAGTCATTATCTCACCACTCCACACGTTATAATAACACTTTCCACTCTCTCTGTGGTATAGACATCAAGTGACGTGTATGCTCTGAGGCGGCTCTATATAACATGTAATGTGTTGATGAGGGTTACACAAGATTTAATTAAAATTTAACTTTTAATTTAGTCATTATTTCACCATGCAATACGTTATAATACATGTACCACTTTCTACGCTCTCTGGTGGTAGAGACATCAATTGAAGTCTGTGCTCTGGGGCGGATCTAAATGCCGTAGTTTGTGTTGAGTAGCCATTAAACAAGTATCAGTTCAACTGAATTGACTTATTTAGTCCTTATTTCACCACTCAATACGTTATACAATCACATTCCCTTCTCGCTGTGGCGGCACTAAATAACTTATAATGTGTTGGTGAGCCGTTAAGCAATACTCAATTCGATTCAATTATTAAGCTATACTATCACATTCCCCCTCTCTCTGGGGTGGCTCTTATTAACAAAATACTCTCCCTAGATAAAATACAAGTTATATACTTGCTTCATGGAATTTCATAAGAAGACATGAGTTTATTTATAACATACTTGAAGCATGTGTATTACCTGTATTTCATCAGTGGATCCGTGAGATTCTCACGCACTTTATATATCAGTTTATATATTTATGACATCTATGAAACATCTGTATTACGTGTATGTATGTATTACCTTTATTTCATCCTTGGATTCGTGTGATTCGCCCGCATACATTCGTTTATTTATGACATATATGAATCATGTGTATTACCTGTATTTCTCATACTTTAGTTATTTATGACATCTATGAAGCGTGTGTATTATCTGTATTTGATCCTTGTGATTCTCACGCATACATTAGTTTACTTATAACATCTATGAAGCATGTGTATTACCTGTATTTATCACGCATACTTTAGTTATTTATGACATCTATGAAGCATGTGTATTACCTGTATTTCATCCGTGCGATTCCCAGGCATACATTCGTTTACTTATGACATATATGAAGCATGTGTATTACCTGTATTTCATCCTTGAATCTTTGTGATTCTCAAGCATGTATTAGTTTATTTAGTTCATTTATGAAGCATGTGTATTGCCTGTATTTCATCCTTGGATCCGTGTGATTCTCACGCATACATTCGTTTATTTATGACATCTATGAAGCATCTGTATTACCTGGATTTCATCCTTGGATCTGTGTGATTCTCACGCATGTATTAGTTTATTTATTTGATCTATGAAGCATGTGTATTACCTGTATTTTATCCGTGGGATTCTCACGCATACATTCGTTTACTTATATATGAAGCATGTATATTAATTGCATTTCATCCTTGGATCCGTGCGATTCTCACGCATACATTCGTTTATTTATGACATCTATAAAGCATGTGTATTACCTGTATTTCATCCGTGTGATTCTCACGCATACATTCGTTTAGTTATGACATATATGAAGCATGTGTATTACCTGTATTTCATCCGTGTGATTCTCACGCATACATTCGTTTAGTTATGACATATATGAAGCATGTGTATTACCTGTATTTCATCCGTGTGATCCTCACGCATACATTCGTTTATTTATGACATCTATGAAGCATGTGTATTACCTGTATTTCATCCGTGAGATTCTCACGCATACATTCGTTTAGTTATGACGTATATGAAGCATGGGTATTACCTGTATTTCATCCTTGGATCCGTGTAATTCTCACGCATGCATTAGTTTATTTATTTCATCTATGAAGCATGTGTATTGCATGTATTTCATCCATGGATCCGTGTGTTTCTCACGCATACATTCGTTTATTAGTGACATATATGAAGCATGTGTATTACCTGTATTTCATCCGTGTGATTCTCACGCATACATTCGTTTATTAATGACATATATGAAGCATGTGTATTACCTGTATTTCATTCTTCGATCCGTGCGATTCTCACACATACATTAGTTTATTAATGACATCTATGAAGCAATTGTATTACCTGGATTTCATCCTTGGATCTGTGTGATTCTCACGCATATATTAGTTTATTTATTTCATCTATGAAGCATGTGTATTGCCTGTATTTCATCCTTGGATCCGTGAGATTCTCACGTATGCATTCGTTTATTTATGACATCTATGAAGCATGTGTATTACCTGTATTTCATCAGTGTGATTTTCACGCATACATTCATTCACTAATGACATCTATGAAGCATGTGTATTACCTGTATTTCATCCGTGTGATTCTCACGCATACATTCGTTTATTTATGACATATATGAAGCATGTGTATTACCTGTATTTCATCCTTGAATCTTTGTGATTCTCAAGCATGTATTAGTTTATTTAGTTCATTTATGAAGCATGTGTATTGCCTGTATTTCATCCTTGGATCCGTGTGATTCTCACGCATACATTCGTTTATTTATGACATCTATGAAGCATCTGTATTACCTGGATTTCATCCTTGGATCTGTGTGATTCTCACGCATGTATTAGTTTATTTATTTGATCTATGAAGCATGTGTATAACCTGTATTTTATCCGTGGGATTCTCACGCATACATTCGTTTACTTATATATGAAGCATGTATATTAATTGCATTTCATCCTTGGATCCGTGCGATTCTCACGCATACATTCGTTTATTTATGACATCTATAAAGCATGTGTATTACCTGTATTTCATCCGTGTGATTCTCACGCATACATTCGTTTAGTTATGACATATATGAAGCATGTGTATTACCTGTATTTCATCCGTGTGATTCTCACGCATACATTCGTTTAGTTATTACATATATGAAGGATGTGTATTAACTGTATTTCATGCTTCGATCCGTGTGATTCTCACGCACACATTCGTTTATTTATGACATCAATGTAGCATATGTATTTCCTGTATTTCATCCGTGTGATTCTCACGCATACATTCGTTTACTTATGACGTATATGAAGCATGGGTATTACCTATATTTCATCCTTGGATCCGTGTGATCCTCACGCATGCATTAGTTTATTTATTTCATCTATGAAGCATGTGTATTGCCTGTATTTCATCCTTGGATCCGTGTGATTCTCACGCATACATTCGTTTAATTATGACATCTATAAAGCATGTGTATTACCTGTATTTCATCCGTGTGATTCTCACGCATACATTCGTTTAGTTATGACATATATGAAGCATGTGTATTACCTGTATTTCATCCGTGTGATTCTCACGCATACATTCGTTTAGTTACGACATATATGAAGCATGTGTATTACCTGTATTTCATTCTTGGATCCGTGTGATTTTCACGCACACATTCGTTTATTTATGACATGAAGCATATGTATTTCTGTTTTTCATGCGTGTGATTCTCGCGCATACATTCGTTGACTTATGACGAGACAAATAAAGTTTCTTTATTTCTACCCAAATCTATGTTCAGTAGAGTTCGTGAAATTCTAAACTAGAAAAAAAAGAGTAAAGAAGCTCTAGAAGGGCGTAAGAAGCGTTTTAGGCATGGTTTCCTCGTCATAGAAGTCCCCTGCGCCCCCATCAAGGCACTCATCATCAGACGGAAGTAGAGAACTTGGAAGTTTTCAGACAGAAGTCCGCGGGCCAGAGCTGAGATCAACCAACACAGAGTAGAAGTAGCAGCAGCAGTATATAGTTAGTAATAATTAGGGATCGACGCCGAGGCCTACATTCGACCGTAGTTTGACAACAGAAGAGGGATTCATGAGAATACAGCCGTCTGATAATGCATGCAGCGCAGGGGCCATATGTGATGGGTGTGGCCCCAAACACAAGGACCCCCGACCACTAGCGGCTGTAGGACAACACACTAGCGGATGTAGCTCAACCACCGTAGCGGATGCAGGCCACCTCGACCACCAGACCACCACTTCACCGCCACAGCGACAACTACACAGAGCAGCAGCGACACCTACCTACATATCTACAAGAGAAACGACGACACAGCAACACAGCAGCACCAGATCAACCAACACACTCATCTAGAGAAGTCCAGACTCTATTGTGCCCATAGCGATCAGGGTTCTCCAGGCGTTTTAGTTGGCGGAGGGACTTTAAAACTTCGAATTACACACACACACACGCATGGTTTCCTATCTGAAAGCAAATGATACTATACATAATATTTAGCAGTGAGCTTAGCTCTATGCTCAACTTGACTTTGTATTGCTGCCCTGCTGGAATACCCCGCCGTTCAATGATACCACAATCAGTCACATACTAACAACGGCCCGACATGTCCCAGCACTACGCTTCATTTATGCTGAGCCTCAAGTAATGGAGTACCATTGTAATATAGTCTTTGGAATGGCCCAGCTGGGGACTGAACACACTATAGTCCAAAGTAGACCCAACTCCACGGTTTTGCATGTAACACTAACGGTTTGTTTGTGTGTATGATGTTTTACGTCATTTTCAACACATGTAAGGTTATATATGACGGTCGCCTGTTTGTGGTGGAGACAGACAACCCACTTTTCAAGGGTAGGACCATAACTGTACACCTCCCGACATCCGTAAGAATCGACATTTTCTCACTTACAAGTCGGACTCCCAGTGGGATTCGAACTCGCAGCGGTGAGAGGCAAGAAGGTTAAAAACGACACGTCGTTAACTCCTCGGCCACGCAGGTAAGTATTAATTATCCAGTAGAAGTTGCTTCTTTACACACACGCTGTGGACAGAATAAAGTTTACTCTACGCAAATCCATGTTCAGTAGACTCACTAAACATAACATAAAATTATATATAATAAGTGTCAATGTAATAAGGCTAAAGACATGTTTTCTTTGCAAAAAAACATTTCTTCCGTCCATATATTATGCGTATGTCTCTGTCGGTTATAAAACACACGAACTACCGTATGCGTCAAAAATGAACTAATCTAGGTTCAGTAGACATAGTTAACATAAACTAAAGACTCAAATCCACGAGCTAAAAGTGCTAAAATGCTTTATAAGTATGAATTATCCATATAAGTTTGCTTAGTTACACTAATATATTGGGCCGAAAAAATGTAACTCTACCGAATACACACTAAACATATCAGAAAATCATACAATTATAATAATTATCAATGCAATTTACATACACACCTGTTTCCCTTATAAAAGGACTCTAAATCCGATCAAATATATGTGTGCGGTATGGATTTCAAGATTCAGATTTGTTGACCTTTATCAGATGCATTACGTAATAGTCATTAACGGCTTAATGGGATACCGCAGTAATAATTATCAACACAGCGGGGTTATAACCATAAATCACGCAACTGATCGTGGTATCCCACGATTAATGGGCGATTAATGACTATTACGTAATGAATTACGAGTCAACACATTTGCATACTGAAATTCATACCGCACACACTTATATTTGTCCGGATTTATAGTCCTAGTTTTTAAGCTGTAAATGCAATAAAATTCAGAGTGGGACGGAGATAAGGGTGGAAAATTACCACTTTTTTTGCGAGCATAAAATGTCTATATTCCTGGCAAATATCGCTTATACGAACACCATTTTGGTCAAAAATGAAAAAAAAATCGAGAACCAACATTCAGTAAGGGAGACACCTCCT